>SNQJ01S0062381.1:44123-56268 GCA_010110895.2 Picea sitchensis
GAGCTATATTGGCCTCCTAATAAAAACAATTTCGACTGGATAATAATCACATCTAGTACAAAAATGGTGACACTATCATCTAGTCATCTCGATTATGAATTTTATGGTAGCACAATAATTCTCGAGCCACCTTGCCAAGAATTTAGCGAAAGGGTCGGGATGCTCCTTCTGAGTGTCCCTACAAGTGCGTTTACATCTCATCCTTTGATCGAGGGGACTCCCATAGTCATCCCCTCTAATTTTTTCTGCACATGGAGGAGCTCACTGCTGACATCATCTCCTCCCTCTGATTACTCCTTGCCACTGCTCCAAAAGAGACCACAACCTCATCCCTTTGGACACTCTGGTACTACATCTGTGACAAATACCAAGTCATGTCAATCATATTACACCCACAAAAAAATTATATATCTAAACATACAAAAACATTGAAATATATAAAATCCTAAAAACACATTTACCAAGAGGTACCCAGGCCTCTCTCAGGAGGGGGGGAAGCTCTAGGTCCTACCTAAATTTGATGCCTGCATACAAGATGCCCTCCATTCCCAAAATGTGATGGTGCCACCATCAGTCCAAGTTGATTCCATATCGATCTTCATTCCTTCTCCCTGGTACTTTTCCCATGTGTTCTTCCCATAATATTATCCATGGGTCCTGCAGAACCGGGTTTCCCATCACTATTTGGGGCCTCAAATAAGGTACCCTTACCATGAAAATGGTCACAACATTGGAGTCATATACAAACTAATTTTGAATCCCCTTATTGCACTGAGATACTTGAACTTTCAAGTTTGCTAGAAATCCCTCACACTAGTTAAAAATAGTGGGTTCCATGCACATCAGTGCCCCCTGGATATTTTCCTTTGTGGCCAGATGTGGTGTTATCAACCCCAGTGCTCAGGTTGTGCTGAAAAAAATGGTCTTGAGGGGAAACTCGACAATATCCCAGATAGGTATTTTTATACTAGTCCGATGTAACCTGTATCAATGATATTTTTCTATGTAGTCCATAGTGGACCGCTCATCTCCACCAGGCACACTGTAAACCTGCCATGACACACCCCTTAGTGAAAATATAGTATAGAAATAAATGTCATCAATCATAATGTAGAGAAATTTACCCTCTACAATGAAACATTCCTGGTCTAGGTTCCATTACTGAACCAACTTGGTAGTAAGTAATCATGCAAACCCAACAATGGGAAACGGAAAAAATTCAATAGTGAAAATCACGAAGAACTTTTAGAGTAAGGGAATCTTCTTGGGAAGAAAAATTATCTTATTCATGATCCCTTTCCTTCTACTCAATCATGTTTGTTGTCTACTTGCACACCCAAAGCGAAAATTACAACATTACCCAAAACCCAAAATCACATGGTCGCGGCCTGCTAAACCTCATAGTTCCCTTTAGGGGTCATTGGATGCCTTAGTCATGTCACATGACATGTCATGTGACAACAAGAAGGCATCATGTGAGGTGTCACTAGACACTTCATAAGCGTCAAGCAACAAGCTATTCAACACCCTTGCATTTGTAGTGACACCCATGGTCGCCATGAGATTTGGGCCACTGGGTCAAATTTTCCTTATCAAATGAAAAAACAATGACAGGTAAAAAAAAGGTAGGGTTATTATATCTTACCTAGGTCAGGAGAAATACAAACCGGTTGAGTAAATATCCCACAATGATCTCTGAAATTCTACACTTGGAAGAGGGTTTTCTCCACAAAATCTCCACTCACCTCTCTTTGCAAATGATAAATGAGATTTTTCCCATGGTAAGTCTCCTTTTATAACACTTTGGGTGATAAAAATGAATTTTTGACATTGATACCAAGAAAGTGGCTTCCATTTATTTATTTATTTAATGATCTTATTGTTCTAATTAAAATTGACCCTAACATCTAGTTTACATGTGTTGACAAGGATAATAGGGACTTTGTTTTATAAAGATGGTGACTTCCACTGAATTTGAGGTACCTTCATCCATGATTTTCATTAATAACCGTACATTTTATCTCCACATGCCTTAGCTTCAATATTGGCAGGTTGTGACATTAGCCACTCCATTTTTGCACATCAAAACTTGTTCTGTAGTGCTTACCCTCCATGGGTTCCCAGTTGGAACCCATATTTCCATTCGATGCCCATGCTGTGATTTTTTGTAGGCCCAGGAACCCTCTTGTAGTCCCACCATGACTTGAAGTTGTGACTCATTTCCATCTCTCCATCTATTTTCTGGCCATACCCTGTGAGGGTTCCCAAAAATAATTTATGGTTCTTTACAGTCACTTATGCATTTTCTTCTTGCATTATTTAACCCATCGATGTGTTGTTATTTTCCCAAATCCCTCTTATCGGTATTGTAGTAGCCTTTGAACACCCACCTCTTGCATTATTTTTCCTCGGTTTTTCATCCATATACCCATGGATAAAACAACTTCTAGGGTTGTATCTCACTTGCTAGTACCATTTGCATTCATTTTTCTTAGGTTGGTTCCATGCGCTTGGACCATAGGAGAAGGTTTTTAAGTCACTTCTCATCTCCATATGAGTACAATTTTATCTCTTTTTTGGACATGTAAAGGGACAAAAACAATACAATGATCAATATACTTGTATCTCTTCTTCAGACTCAGAAAAGGAAACAAAAAGGATACTACCGAGTACACTTTTATCTCTTTTTTGGACTCGATAAAACTAAACAAAAAATACACTATCAAGCATACTTTATCTCTTGTTTGTGCTCGTTAAAACATGAAGGCGACACTAAAAACAAAAAACAAACGAGTGGGGGTTTTTCATCATTGGTCTATTCTCGAAATGGATGCATTAGTCAAGTCTTCCTTGAATGTGGAACTTATTCGAATGATCATCTTACAGTTGGGTTTTAGTTTTCCTAGGAGCCCTCCCAATAATATGATTAAGAGATACTCCTCCAGATGGTTACTCTTCCAATCATTATGGAGATTGCTTCAATGCCTCCTACGTTGTTGCACTATATTTGTCTAGATATTGATTCTTGCTACCAATTCATAGTATGTCATGCTATATGTTCAAGGGAGGTTTAAGCCCGAGTCATCCATCTACTGTTTTGTTGAATTTTCAATTTGGCCATCCCTATGTCAATTGCACTTGGTGATACTCTCTCTTCACATCATTTCTTGGTGTGAGATTTTTATTGATTGATCGAGGATACATGATGTAGGAGCATTGCTCCACCTCATCAAACACGTCAATGGATAACGCATAAGATAACTTGGATGGAACAAAACCCAAAGAAGGATGCGCCAGTACTTTCAAATTTTGAACTAGATTTAAAATTTTAAATGCAAAATTCAATGTAATTAAATGCTTGAAGGCTCAAAGAAAGATGAGCCCCTGTGTTTGTACATGCCAAGTGTAGAGCTTCGTTTAATGGATGATATTAGGTATATCTAGATCCGATTTGGATTAGACAGAAGTTAATTTCCATTAATTTAGGTAGGTGGAGGAAGGCTCGAGGAGCACCTCTTTTGTAAAACTATCTTTGTATTGAAATTCATTAGGAAGAGAGAGTTAGCTGCTAAGGAGAATAGGAGAAGAGAGGAGAAGGAGCTGAAGAATTTGTTGTAGTATAGCCTTGTAAACATTGTACATACCATTCAAATATTAATATAAACAGAATAATTCCCTGCATATGAGATTTCTATGTGTTTTTATGAGTTTGTTTAATGTATTTGAATGTTTACTACGTGTTTCTAGATTCCATGGATGTATGCATGTTTTCCCTTTGCAAGAATTGATATCCATGTATTTTTCTGAGTGTTCTAGTCTCTTAGTCTTGTGCAAGGAGTGCACACTAGAGTAATTGAAGTACTCTGTGAAGCCAACATAAGGAGTGTGAAGGAACTTTGTTTCGAGTTCAGGGAAGAGCATGACAGGTGGGCACACCAGAACAAGCTTTAAGCTCAGAAGGGAAAATTGTGCAGGAAGGCACACCAGATTTACTGAACACTATGAAGAACCAACACCAATAGTGTGTGAGAACTCTATTTAGAGTTTTGAGAGGAGGTTTCCAAGTGGGCACACCAGAATGTAAGTGCAAGGAGTGCATAGAGCCACAAAAAGAGTGTGAGGGTAGAAACAAATGTCAATATAGCATAGAAAAGCCTTAGAATAAGTACTCAATTCCTTGAAAAGGAGAGAATTTCAGATAAGAAGCCTCTTCGAGGGGGAAACCTCCTTATACACCACATAAATGTCCAAATACAAGATGATTCCAAATGAAAATGTCTCCTTGGTATATATAGGAGACTAGGAGGTACAATTACAACTAATGGACCCAGGCTGACATAAATAAAATAACATTACTAATGTAATATGACCCAATTAAGGGGTAATGTGCCACTATTTAGGGCTTAACATGCCCCTCCCCTTGCGACAAGTGTTGTCCGCAATGCTTGAGTAACTATGGATGCTTTTGTATAAAAGACTCATCTTCCCAAGTGGAATCTTCATCCGGTAGTTTCCTCCATTTAATGAGATACTCTAAAATGGATCTATTCCTCAGCTGGTGAATTCTTGTGTCAGTGATGGGTTTACGCTCCAATATGATTTTTCCTTCCTCATCAAGTTCTGGAAATATAGTTTGAACTGGGATCTTGTCACCTATAACCTTCTTTAAGCATGAAACATGGAAAAATGGGTGTACTCATGAATATGCAGGCAACTCCAATGTGTATGCCATAGTACCAATATTTTGCAACACCTTATAAGGGCCATAATACTTTGGTGATAATTTATTATCCTTATTGGCTTGCTTAAGGGACATCTGTTTATATGGTTGTAGTCTTAAAAACACCCAATCCCCTACTTCAAAACTTCTTTCACTACCATGTTTATCTTCTTGTTGTTTCATGCGATTCTGTGCCATGGTCAGGTTTTCCTTTAAGATTTGGAGAACTTCTTGTTGATGTTGTTAGAACACTATTTGCCTCACCCTATGAAATCTTGAAGAGAGTCCCTTACTCCATTTCCCTATGCAGACTTACTTTCCATGATTAATGAATCCATAGACAAAAAAAAATATTTTTCCACTTGTACGCACCTGGAAAGTTATACAATGTGTGTATACGTCGGCTGCTCCACTACATCCCGTGTACATCGGGATTTGTGCTAGAAAATAAAAAATAAATGTCAGGTTTCCATGTCATGATAGAAGATCTCTAATCCTTGGCCTTCCATATACTTGAAATGTTTCAACTCAACCCTTCAGTTGCACTTTGAAGGATATAAAGAAGCCAATTCTGAGCTATGGAAAAGGAGAGAGAATTCAACTTTGAGAGAAAAGTTACTCTGGAGAAATTATTACTTCATTATTGAGTCTACATCCCTTTGTCCTTTAAGTCTAAACACAGTGTTCAAATCCCAAGCTCCTCCCTTATTGATGGAAAACCTCTTTGTCTCCCTTATATGATCTTGCCTTTTGTGGAGTATTGAGGTGGTGGAGGCCCAGTTTGAAGGAACTTGGTTTCTTGGTTCCGAAATGTGTCGATACGAAAGTTTGTAATGTTTTCACTTTTGCTGATCATTTGTTAATAGAAATACTCCTTTCCCATCCAATTGATATCTTTCATATATATGTATTATGATCCATGGGCATGTTTGTTTTGAATATTAATGGATTATGCTATCTAATGTGCTAACCTGTTATATTATCACTATATGCTTTCTTTTCTTGTTTGTTGAGAACTTGTTATAGGTATAAAGTTTTGGGTCGAAGTGCTCAACGGTGGACATCATCAAACGTTTGGATGAGGTAGGCCTTTTTCTTACCTCCTTTGCACATTAATTTATATATCATATGTTGGAATTGAGTCGATTTCTACATTCACTCCTGTCTGTCCTGGTTCACCCTAGCCATAGAGAGATTTTCCTCATAACAGAATTGGTGACCGTACTGGGGATAAATATTCTTTCTTAGGTTTTGAAGTACTTTTCTCCTTATATTTCTCTCGTTTCTATTGTGGTTCTTGTCGTGTCACTGCTTGACATCTCCTGTTCACTCTGGGTCTGAGTTTTTATCCTTTTTTCCCTTGCCTAGCCTTGTTTCAAAGCATATACATGCCTTTTTTCTTGACAGTCATGTACACACATGTGCTGTCTCACTGCAAGCTGTGTATATACGCACTATTTGCCAAAACAGTTGCGTACACCTTTTTTCCTTGTTGTTTTGCTTGGTCTGGTGTTTGTTGGGTGGGATTTTATGCTTTATGAGCCTTCTTAGGTCTCTGTAGTGCCTGTTGAGTGCCTGTGGGATGACAAGAAACCCTCTTTTTGTTGAATTTTTGGGCGAAGTTTTTCTCTTCATCTTTTCATTTTTATTGTCCTTGTACATTAGGTTGGGTGCTTTGCTGCTTGATATCCTGCTTGAGTTGTATTTCTTTTATACACAATAGGTTTATATATCAAGTTACTTTTCAGTCCATGCATTTTCAATTTTAATATATTGAAAATACAAAAAAATAAGCATTTTGCATTGCTTGGCATTCTTTGTCTTTCAAATGTTTATCATTAGCTTAGTACAGTGAAAGATTGCATCTTTACTTTTGAATCGTAGATTTGAATTTGGAAACTGCATCATTTTTTAGGAGCATATCATTCATCAGAAGTTAAAGTTAGGACTTTGCATTATCTTCATATTTACTTTCTTGCAGAGTCATAACACCATTGGTTTCATTACCATATACCTTTTTGAGTAATCACGGCCATAAAATTAACACTATAATTTAAAATTTTATTAGTAACGATTTTATTTTCTAGGGTGCACAAACAAGTCTAGGATTTAGTGCCTTGGAATAGGATTTTGTGAGTAAACTTCTCCAAAGAAATTAAATCAACATATGTGTCTAAGTCAAGGAGTGGATAAATCCATTGTATAATTGGTAAGATCAGGAGGCTTCGCTCACACCGGAGTTAATCACGAGGTCGCGTGAATTTGGTTGAAGGGATATCCCCCAGATACTCTCCTAGCGTCAAAGATATTTCCGTGGATTTATTCATATTTGGAGATCTTTCTAGTGCCCATACCTCCATGAGAGGAGGTACATTCAAGGTTTCAGGCTTTTCTACCTTGCCCATATGGTGATCTAGACTTACGACTGCTCACCTATGCATCGATTATAGAATGGTTTATTATTTGCTTGACTTAGGTATCTCATAGGCTACTTGCAGGGGTTATTCTATAGGTACACTAGGTTAGATAGGGGTCAGACAACACACAACCTTTATGGAGGATTACCTCTCTGGGGGGTTCTGACTGACTGGTTGTTAATCTCATGAGGGCCCCTATAATTGATTATGTTACCTTCGATCTTTAGCAAGGAGTCTCAGGTCCCTCTTGGACGAGACATACCTTCTTTAGGGAGGGAGGCCACTCAACCACTTTAGCCCATTTGCATGCATATTGGTTGTTTGAATTTTGGTGTGCTCTTTGATTACTAGTTAGCCTTAGGATTCTATACCGAGTCTTTATTATCATGGACAATGGATTTCCTTTTTCTCCCTCGTTTACTGCTACCCCCCCCCCATGATGTCCACTCATTTCATGGGGATGGATCCTTCCACTTTGCATCATAGTATGCATAATTATAATACTTAGTCAATGCCTTGGGTCTCTAATAATTTTTCTCATGGTATGCTCGATATGTATTTTCACTTACCATCCTCTATCTCACCTCCTTATGAGAATATAGGTTTTGGGTCTAGGGGCATGATGCCTCCTTATTCTCATATCCTTCAAGCAATTCTTACAGTAGGAGGTTGGAATCATCCTTCCTACGAATCCACTATGCGAGAAGTAAGTTCCCAAATAGAAAATCATTCTACTTATTACACACTATCCACTCATCCTTCTTCCGCTATGTCAGTTCCTACGAACACTTTTCCCATGGAGGACCTCTGTCTGTCCTCCAGTGTTTCATCTGGGGGGAGTTATTTTTATAGTATGTGCAACCCCCCTCACGAAGTTCCTTCACCTGGGGGAAACATATATCCTCACGTGAGTAACCCTTTCTATGTCGCTTTCTCTTCGCAAGAAACTTCCTTAATGTCGATTCCCTTACAACCCTTTATGAATCAGTATGGAGGAGGATACTATCCTATTGGATAGGGACAAGGTGTAAACCAAGATCCTTCCTGGCCTACAATTTCTCAATACCAGTATTTCCTTGGAACTTGGTCTCAAATGTTGGAATTCACTACCCCCACAACTCAATCCATTGCAAGTCATGTTGGGGGAACATGTCTGCTCATTGCTAGTCACACTTCACATACATCATTAAGCTCTGCTAGTCATGTTTGGGATCCATATCCAACCTCTGCAAGTCATGTTGGATATTTGCAACTATCCTCTGCAAGTCATGCTAGGAGCATGTCACCAACCACTGGAAGTCATGCTGGGGGCATTCATATGATTAAGAATCCTATACGTCTTAGACGTAAGCCTAGATTCCTTTGCAGGACTTGTGAAGGAAGTCACCTTACTCATTTGTGTCCTGTCACTGTTGGGATACCAGAAGTGTGGGGCTCACCTATGGGCCCTTCAATTTTTGAGGCATATATGGTTTCACAACACTCTGTTCCTTCTTTGGTTGATACAACAGTCATGCCGATGCAATATTCGGCTGACACCCCTTTTCCTTTAGGGGTGGATGTGTCCTTTGACCTTGTTGTCTCACATCTCATTTAACCTGTGGTCATGTCGATGCAATAATCGACCGACACCTCTCCTATGTTCGGAGGTGATGCATCTCTTGACCTTGTTGTCTCGCATATTGTTCAACCAACGGTCGCATTGATGCAATCTTCGACCGACAACACTCCTGTTTTTTGGGGTGATTCACCTCTTGAACTTGCTGTCTCGCATCCTATTCAACCAATGGTTGAGGAAGTGGTTGTATTGATGCAATATTAGATTGACCCCACTCTTCTCTTGGAGATTGACAAGTCTAAGGAAGCAGTCACGCCAATGCAATTTTTTGTAGATCTCCCTCTTCTGGTTCTTGTTCTATACCTTCTATGCTATGTCCTTAGCATTTCTATTACTTCACCTTCTGAACAATAGAGATTTTTAATCTTCCAGAGTTCTCTCCCTCCAAGTCTTGACGAGGTTCCCTTTGATTCAGATGATCTTGTGGGGTATCCAATGCCTCCACCTATGTCATTTCTAGGAAGCGACATTATCCAATATATCACGGAGACGATAACATCCATTATCACTTTGTCCTCCTTGACTTGGAGAGCTTTGGGTCTTCCCAAGCTAGTGTCGATTCTTCGTAAGATACTGAATTTCCACAGAAGGTCCCCACGGGAGCCTTGGCCTCCCCTGTGACTTTCCACCTAGAATTTCCCTAACGAGTCCAAGTTAAGCTCTTTTCTGACTCGTTCAAAAGAGAAAAGATTACTGAGTGATTTGTCCCTTTCACACTCGTTAAATTGGACTTGAAAGGTCGTGAGTCTTAGTTAATCTCTTTTTAGACTCCTTTTCAAAAAGAGAAAATATCACCGAGTGATTTGTCCCTTTCACACTCGTTAAATTGGATTTGAAAGATCGTGAGTCTTAGTTAAGCTCTTTTCCGATTCGTTACCAAAAATAGAAAAGATCGCCGACTGAACTTGTCTTTTTCACACTCGTAAATTGGTTTTGAAAAGATGTCTATTTGGCACAAGTTTATCCCTTTTTCACACCAAGTAGACTAAAATACATAAAAAAGGAAATTTTTTGGCGTTAAGTTGTGATTGCATCTCATGCACCTGCTTGCAATATTGATCCTATAGTCGGTTCTTGCTTAGCATTATAAATCGTTTTCCTCAGCAGTTTTGCATCCTCAACCAAGCTGAGCCTTGTTTATATCCTTCACAATTTGACACCCTATACCTAGGAAGGAACATCCCCCGAGTGTCCATATCCCGTATGCACTTCCCTGCATTGAGGATAGGTACGTTCCACTACTGGAACTATTTTTTCTTAGTTGCGACACTCATTTCCTCCTTTGTATCATAACATTCATTTGTTATAAAAAAACAAAAAAACACGGGTAGGAAGGGGGTACTATATTATATTTGGAAGCAGTCGTGTCGCCTTTGAACATGGCACAAAGTTATTTGAGTCCATTCCTTATAATTTTGGGATTAGCATGAACTTAGGAAGATGAACCTGGTACAGAGCCTTCTCTACTGATTGGTTACTCTTCCAGTCCCTACAGAGAACTTCATTGATGCCTGCTGCATCTCATGGTTTTATCTTTCGGTCTATGCTACCAAAGTTCACCACATGTCTCATGCTCTTGTTCAAAGGAAGTCTATCAACTTGTGTCGGCCACTCCTCAAAAATATTGACTTTTTATGTTGGCCATACCCTCAGTTTGTCTCAGAATCACATGCTACTTTATTCTTATCATGCACCCTGATCCTACTTTAATCATTGGTAGGTAACCTTCAACCCAACAATCAACATTTCATCATTTGTCATTGATTGGGTGGTTTCCCTTGTGTTTGATGGCAAGACATCTATTCACACATTGAGATTCATGCAATGTCTTGGATGCCATTATCCTTATTGGTGGTCTCATTTCCTTTGTCGGTAGTTTTCATCATTGGATTCTATTCAGAGGGTCTTTTTCGTGTACTTCTTGCACTTGGTACACACAAACGACGCACAGGTTCATTGGTTCGTGAACTTGTTCTTCATCTGATTCCAACCAAATCATGAAGCTCCTGCTTTGTACCTCGTGCTGACTGATGAGATATTCCTTAATGCTCTTCTTTCAACGAGTCTCTTTCCATAGACATCAACTCATTATCTAGAAATGAGATCTAGAGTCTTATGAGTACCTTGAGGTTTGCAGTCATTAGTGGCAGGCTCTCTCACCATCTACAGGTGGGAATACATCAATGTCTCCTGATCTATGGATTCTTCAAGTGTTCGACACCGACTACTCTATTCAAACTTGTAAGAATGTACTCGGTGCCTTGATACCTACTTTCATTATTGGTAGGTTGTCTCGTGTTTGTTAATGGTATACATCAATGACCTATAATCAAACGATGTCTCATTATGTTCAAACTCAACTCCTTTATTCACATGATGTAGACTTGCACCTTTGGCGTATTGTATAGAAGACTTGAAGACATCATTATGTGGCCATAGATTTCCTGAGCTGTCGCTTCCTTTTCATTAGACCAGTACTTATATGAATTCAGTGATCATGGGATATCAGATTGTATTCCATGGTATAAAAATATCTTCATATTGGTTTTGAGACTGGTTTTATTTGGCCTTGTTCGTGACTATGACAACTATTGGCATGTAACCACATTTATATTTTTCTATTTTATGGCCAGAGACACTTATTCGGTATATTTTTCACATGGATATGAAGTGTTTTCTTGGCAGCCATGTATTCAAAGTCAGTACAAAATGTAATGAGCAATTGATTTTTTCCAGCTGGTTCTCTACCACTCTACTTCTGGGTTATTTATAATGTATTTTGGCCATCATAGATACTCCTTTGACCTCACACATTAGGGGGCATCTGTTAGAATAGGATTTTCCTCACCCTATGCAGTCTTGAAGAGAGGGCCTCACTCCATTTCCCCATGCATACTTACTTTCCCCGATTAATGAATCTAGAGACAAAAATAAATATTTTTCCACTTGTACGCACCTGGCAAGTTATATAGCATGGGTATACACTTGCTGCTCCACTACAACCCGCATACATCAGGATTTGTGCCAGAAAATAAAAAATAAATGTCAGGTTTCCATGTCATGATAGAAGATCTCTAATACTTGGCCTTTCATATACTAGAAACGTTTTGAATTGGCCCTTTAGTTGAATTTTGAAGGCTATAAATAAGCCAATTCCGAGCTATGGAAAAGGAGAGAGAATTCAACTTTAAGAGCAAAGTTACTCTAGAGAAATTATTACTTCATTATTGAGTCTACATCCCTTTGTCCTTTAAGTCTGAACACAATGTTCAACTCCCAAGATCTTTGCTTATTGATGGAGAACCTCTTTGTCTCCCTTATATGAGATTACCTTTTGTGGAGGATTGAAGTAGTGGAGGCCCAATTGGAAGGAACTCGGTTTCTCGGTTT
>SNQJ01S0062382.1:0-21569 GCA_010110895.2 Picea sitchensis
AATTTATTTCATATAAATATCAACAATGTTTTCTTCCTTTTGAGTGAGCCTTACTGAAATAAAATAGGCATCTTTAGTAAGTTTATCCACCACTACTATGATGGAATCATGATGCTTTGTTTTTCTAGGAATCCTAGTGATAAAATCCATAGTTACAACTTCACATTTCCACTTAGGGATGGGAAATGGATGTAGAAACCTAGATAGGTGTCTGTGACCAGCCTTTACTTTCTATCATTTCAAAAACTTGGCAATAAAATCAACCACTTATTTCTTGATATCTCGCCAATATTATTGTTTCTTGACAGTTTCAATGGTCTTTTTGTAGCCTGGGTGCCCATCATAAGGCACATTATACATTTATTTTAGTAACATATTTTTCAACTCCTGAGAATCTAGTACCTAAACTCTTCCCCTGTAAATGAGGATTTCATCCTCTTTTAACTCGAAATATTCATTTTTTTGCTGCAAAATACCTTGTTGTAGCATTTTCTTTATTTCCACAAAGTGATGATCTAATTTTTTAACCTCTAACATTATGTCTTTCAAATATGTTTTGTACATGTTAATGGATGTAGCATGCATCTCATCCACTCTCCTCCTGAGTGCATCGGCCACCTTGTTCTCTTTACCCTTGATATCCTTTGTGTCAAAGTCATACTTACTAAGGAATTCTAACCATCTTCTTTTCCTGGCATTTAGATTTAGCTGTCCAAATAAATATTGTAGACCAATGTGGCCTGTCCTCAACTCAAATCTTCTTCCCATGAGGTAGTTCCTCCACATCTTCGAGGCATGCACTATGGATGCCAATTCCAAATCATGAGTAGAATAGTGCCTTTCATGCTCTTTTAATTTCCATGATTTGTAGCAAACCAAATGCCCATTCTGACTAAGGAATCTACCAATCTCTTCCTTGCATGCATTAGTGCACACAACGAATTCCTCATTAGGATTAACAATTCTCAAAATTGGTGCACTTGTCAACAAACTCTTCAAGTGTTGGAAACTCCATTTATAATCAGAATTCCACTCAATTCTCACACATTTATTTTGCAAGGATGTGATTGGGTGTGAAATATTTGATAAGCCTTCAATAAACCTTCTGTAATATCCTACAAGTCCCATGAAAGATATCACCTCTATGACATTCGTTGGTGTTGGCCATATTTCAATGGATTGTATCTTCTGTAGGACCACTGCTATCCCTTCCTATGAAATGATATGACCCAAGTAATGAATCTTCCACTATTAGAATGAGAACTTGTTCAAATTTTCATACAAATGATGTTCTCTCAATACTTGCAACACCATCCTCAAGTGTTTCTCATGTTCTTCTTTAGAATTTTAGTAAATAAGTATGTCATCCAAAAATACAATGAAAAAATTATCAAAGTATTCTCTGAAAATACCATTCATTAAACACATGAAGAGAGCTGGTGCACTTGAAAACCCAAATGGAACTATTGTAAAATAATCATGGACATACCTCATCCTAAAGGTTGTCTTGTTGATGTCTTCCTCTTTAATTATTACCTAATTATACCCTAATATAAGGTCAATCTTAGAGAATATTTTTTCATCTTTCATTTGGTCAAAGAGATCATCTCTCCTTGGAAAAGTATACTTGTTATTCATTGTTACCTTATTCATCTGCCTGAATTCAATGAAAAGTCTCAACGTTCCATCCTTCTTTTTCACAAATAATACTGGGGCACCCCAAGGTGACACACTTGGCGGTATATACCCCTTCTTCAAAATCTCTTTAAGTTGCATTTGCAATTCTTTCAATTCTGGTGTACTCATCCTAATATAAGGAGTCTTGGATACCAAGCCTGCTCTAGGAATTAGATTTATAGAGAAATCAATATCTCTTTTAGGTGGAAACCCTGATATTTAAATACATCTTTAAACTCCCTTAGAACTACATAGTCTTCATTATTTGGCACTTTATCCTTAGGTTCCTCCTCCATATGTGTCACAAATACTTGACATCCTTTCCTGAAGATTTTCTTCAGCTACAAGGTTGAAACTTCTCTAATAGTTATAGCCCTTGGAATACCCTATATTATTTTCAAGCTCCCTTCTTCATCCAAGAAGGTAAAATCCTTATTATAACAGTGTAGGACATCATGATGCATGTCCAACCAATCCATACCAATTAGGAAATCATATGAGTCGAAAGTTATCATGTTCAAATCTACTTTGGTACTCATTCCATTCATGTTCATTGGACATGTCCTAACCATCTCATTAATTTTTCTTTTAGCTCCTATAGCTAGTTTCACCAACCAAGTTTTTCCTAGCTTGTTTCTTGGAAATTAGAATATTCCACCATCTTAGGATCTAGATAACTATGACTAGCTCCAGAATAAATTAAAATAACAATGGGTTGGTTGTTTATATTAACTTCCACTTCAATCATATGTGATTGAAATTCAACTTGCTTGTTATCAAGGGTTGCATAGATCTTAGGTACATTTCTACCCATGTCCTCCACTGTATCAGTTTGTTGTACATTGCGAACAGTGATAACTTTTTCACCTCTATGAGGAAAATATTTGTACATATGATCTCCCTCACAACCCCAACACTTCATTGGTTGTTGCCTTAGTATTTTCCCCATTGGCTCTGTCATTCTGGGCTCCTTGGGAGTTGGTTGTCCCTAAAAATTATTTCTGAAGAATGGTGGCTTGGTCCCCTTCTTCCTCTGCTCCATCTTTCCTTTCTTATTGTCTTGCCAATCCTTTTGGTAAGTGGTTCTTCCCCTATGTTAGACATAGAGATACTTAAATCTACTTATAGTTTCCTCCAATGTATCGGGATCATCATATTGTATCTTATCACTGATAAATGATGGCATCCCACTCAATTACCATTGAATATTAACCTATTCATCCTTGATGAAAACAACATACTTCAGTAGCTCTAAAAATATCCTCTCATACTCATCTATGGTCATACTTCCAAGCATGAGTTCAAATAAATCCTTCATTTTCCTAACACACTAACGTTTGGTTAAGTATTTATTTTGAAAATACATCTTGAACTCCCTCCAAGTAACCTTTCTCTCATCAATGTGTTGTACTTGCACAAACTGGTCCCGCCACATTGATGATTTCTCTCTGAGTTGGTAGATGGAAATTCTCCCTTCTATTTGTGAAGAGTAATTATGTAACTGAGAGTACTTCCTCATGCCCAATAGACAGGTCTCTACATCCTCATCCTTCTTGTGCTCACCATCAAAAGTATGAGGCTTAATATTATTCATTTCTCCTTGTAGCTCATCCACCCTAGAACTTCTCTTATTCTTCCTTACATACTTCTCTTAGCTCATGTTGACACTTACTGTTTTTCTTCTCTCATCATGAGACCTTTGTCTCATTGATTTACTTGACTCAATCTCCTTATCCATACTTTTATCAATTCCATCCAAGATCTATAGAAACTTGATGTTGAAGCCATATTCTTCCTCCTTGGCTTTCATAAGCCTATCATTGTCAGCTTTATATCTTTGGATGTCCTTTTGTAAAAATTTTATGGTCTTCACCAAATTCATGCTTTCTTCCTTGCCTTCTCCTAGTCCATTTAAATATGTACCCTCATCACCTATATTGTAATACGCCCGTCTGACCTCATATTCATAATTGTAAGTTCTTTGTGCATATTCCATGCTTATGATCTATGTGTTGATCCCGTACTAATCAAATTGTTGTTAAATCTGTAAAATGTGTAGGAAAAAAGGTTTGTTAGGCTATTTGATTGATGAAAACCATAAATACTGTGCACATTTTATTCCATAAGTGTATCTAAATCCTTTCTTCTGATTCCTAGTGAATTTAACAGCCTAATTCAAACTTATGGGTAAATATTTGGACTCCTTTGACCAAGAATTTTCCTCCCTTTCTTTCTCATTTTCTTTATTTCAAAGATCGCATGTATACCAATTCTATGTTATATACCCATATTCATCACACATGCATGTTCTACACACGCAATACCATGTGCACATGCAATGCATCGGTATTCATTATGCACAACTTTTATATCATGCAATAATATTTAGAATGCTCAACTTTTGGGTTTTGTGCATCTTTATCTAGTGCACACAAATTTTTAGTCATGCACCAATATTCCACACAAATTACAACTTTTCTTTGTGTGACACCAACAACCACCATGCACCCTCACGCATTGTTGGGTGCAGGACCATTTTGGGGAAAAGGATATTTTTGGAAAGAAAATCATGAAGTGGGAGAAAGATAGTTGGAAGGAAAAGAAGCACATGCGAGGAAATCATGCAAGGAATGCATGCAAGGAAACCTAACTACATTAGGCTTAGGGTTTTGGTAAGATATTTTAATGGTCAATAATCCAATAATAAGTATAAATAAGTACCTAGGAGGTCTAGGTCGAGAGAGGATTTTGGGGAATGTGTTTTTGGAGGCTCTAACATGTAAGAGAGGATTGTTTTTGTGTAGCAAGGAGAAAGATTGTAAAATCTGTCATCTTTTTGTAGGATATTGAGATGTAGGAGAGATAAGAAACTCAATCCTGAGAGTTATATCACAGGATGTGGAGCCTGGTGTGATATAGTCATCCTCATAGGTATTGTGGGGCCTGTTAAGATTGTAAGATCAGAGAATGTAATGTGTACAACACCATGATTTTGGAGAAACTATAATAAAAGATAAAAGAAACCAAATATTTGTGGACGTATCCTAGGAGGGGGTGAACCATGGTAGATCCTGTGTTATGTGACTTATTTATTGTTATGTCTTTTTTGTTAATGATAAACTCTTAGGTAAAGGTATTGATGAAGTAGTTAGATCGGTTGATTTGCATGAAATGATAAAGAACGAAAGTATATTAAATCTAGATGAATGAGATAATAAATAAATGAAGATCACAAAGTAAAATCCCAGATGCCCACTCATTGCTAGACTCCAATCACTTGAGAATTGCAATCACCCAAATAACTATCTTGGGTGAGATATGCAGTACACTTTGTGAACTGTGTTGCCTTCTGGTTTACTAGGAGGGACGATATTTTTAGAGGGATTTGCTAGAAGCTTGTTTATATCTGAAACTGGGTCAACCTTATAGTAGAAAGGGGATCAAATCCATCCAACAAATGGTTTCGTTGGCAGCTGAAACTGCATGGGATTGAGTGAGGGGATCTGTGAAAGAATCACGCAGAAAATGGAGGTATAGAAGGGGATGTTTAGACCGTGGAATCCAACGAAGGCAGAGATCAAAAGTTGTTTGAAGACAAAGGAGATAGAGTTTGCACATAAAGACAACAAAAACCCTAAAATAACACCATGCAAAGATTTGGACAAGTACATATTTGGCGACTTGCATGAAGTATTTTTCCATGATTTCCCACATGTTTGCAAGAGTGGATATTGAGGTTGAAATACAACCATCTGACAAATTAGATCAAATAGTTAGAGTGGAATCTTGTGGACATTGTGCAGTTACAACAAGTTGATAACAAATTGATGCGCACAGTAGATTTCTGGTTAGACAATATTGTTGCAGGATTTATTAGAGAATTTGTAGTAGACACTATGAAGTCTTACAACAGAGTAGAGAAAGAGTTTCTGAGAGGACCACGAGGAAGGTATATTTGATCGTTGTATACTTCCATAAATATATTACTGTATAACAAAGATGTAATGACTTTGGAGTCAGACAACTAAAATTCCCTGTGTGCATGGGGTAAGGGGGGAATCACTGATAAGAGATGAAGAAATGGAGGAAGAAATGGATAAAGGAAAGAAGGAGAAGGACTTGGACCCAATCATGATGGAGGAATATCATATCAAGAAGATCATGGAAATAGTTGGAAAAGTGCATAGTGGAGTTCCCTACCAATATAATATGAACAATAAGAAGAGGGTCATAGAAGAAAGAGAGGTCTTGGAAAGTGATGAATAAGACGTAGAGGATCTCTGGGCTATGGAGAAAATTGAGGAAATCATGCGCACAACATTTGAGAGGAAGACAAGAGGCCCAAGGGTAGGAACAAAAGGAAGAAATCCTATCCATGTCAGTGTCAGTGTGGAACCCATAAAACCATATGCGACTAATACACCAGAAAGAACACCACCATTTAGACAACCTAATTTTAGTGGGAGAAGAACGACAGGAAAAGGATCTAGTCACAATGCATCAACTGGGGGAGCTAGTTCAGGAAGCATTAGTCAAGGATATACACCACGCGGAGGTAGTATTCCAATGCAATTTGCAATGGAAGTACATGATCCTACCATTAGTTTACTAGAATATATGGGTGAGGCAACATAACACCCTAAAAAGAACATGTTTATTTGTGCAAATATATGGGAAGAAAAGAAAATCACAGAAGAGGAAACAAAGTTGGCAAAGTAAGCCATCACACTAAGAGACCGTGAACTAGACTAGTACATGAGTATATATGTAAACAGTCCACTAGGGACAATAAGGACATTGGAAGAGGTAAGAAGACTACTGATAAATTATTTCCAGAAGCCCATATCAGAGGATCAATACATGAATGAGATAATAAAAATCAGACAGAAACCATGAGAATCTTTCTGGGAAATTGACCATAGTTCAAATGTTTAAAAGGGAAATTGAGGTATGCCATGACTAACATGAAACATAGGCATTTTTTTGTGAATTATCAGTTACAACATCTGAAATACCCACTCAAACAACATAAATTATAGACTCAAGAAAAGGCTCTGCAGGAAGCCTTACAACTAAGAGAAAGCCAGTATCATAAGACAGATCCATCCATAGAGGAACTGAAGGAGGATCTGAAAAATCTAACCTTTTAACTAAATCAAAATCAGGGCAAGGACAAGAGAGAAGTTGGTTGATGTACCACATGTCATACGAAAGGACACCAGAAAAACGAGTGCCCAACATTCATGCAGTACATGAAACAAGGCTACCAAATCCTTTTCCACCAAGAGGACCATGGTGTGAGATTTGTAAAACACATGGAAATGATCCATATCATTGTCCAATGATGCAAAATTACCATCTAGTACCAAAGAATTCATATTGTACTTTTTGCAAGTCAATAGGGCACAATGATAAAGATTGTAGAACAATGGATCTGATGAGGAAACGAGCTTCAGATACATATAGGGTGGAGGAAGAAATTATGACAGGACACCATGCACCTCAGTTGAATCAAGTACCACCTTACTATAACACTGTTTCACAAAATTATAACAATGTACAGTCGCATTACAACACTGCGCAACCACAATATAACCCCGTGTAATACAATTAGGTACCTTAGTATAATACACCACATGGATATCGCACTGGATACAAAGGTGGAGGACGAGGTCGAGGGGGATTTGGATAAGGAATAGGTCCATTAGCGTGCCATAATTTCCAACATCCAGGGAATTATGCAAGGGAATGCCCAAAACTTTTGGGGAAGATTCAAGAAAAACATAATCAGAACAATCAGAATGTTTAGTGGATATCTTTCGAAGCCAGGGATAATGGAATAAATGTCAACATAGGTACACGTGGAGGAAATAAAACATGAGATGACATAGTAAAACAAGAGCCAGTACAACACCATGGGTGAAGAAGAATATTGATCCACCAAAGAGGTTTGATGCAGGAAAGGAGAAGGAAACCTTCAAGGAGGAAAGACAAGAGTTTATCAAGAATAATTTTGCATCTACATCTACCACAAAACATACTAAGATGTCCCCACGTATGAAATGCCATCAACAATGGACCACACCAATGAAGTACACCCTAGAGACCAAGTAAGTAATTTCTGAACTTTTCTGCAATCCCGTGTTCAGTTATTCAAAGATCCATAATTTGCTACAATATTACATAATTTGTTAGATATATGTAACAAAAACACTAAGGGTAAATTAGAACAGAGAACAATCAATCACCTCCACACAAGAAGGAGGACAAGTAGAGAATTTAGATTGAATGCTAATATCAGAGATTTCAACATGGGATATGTCATATTGGACCTAGGATTTGAAGTAAATGTCTTACCAAAGAATACATGGCAGTGTATGGGAGATCCCACACTAGGATATTCACCTTTCCAATTGAATCTAGAAAACCAACACAATTTTTTTCTAATTGGAAGGATTAAGGGTGTGACAGTTGATCTGGATGGAGTGCGCACTAAGGTAGATTTTGAACTAATAGAAATAGTAGATGGCACAACACCTTATCCAACATTTCTTGGGTTGGATTGGGCATTTGATAACCAGTCCATAATCAACTTGAAGACAAGGAAAATGACATTTGAATCAGGGGAATAATGGGTCATTGCACCCTTGGACCCATCCAAAGCCGAAATATTTGTGGAACCAACCTATTTGGATTTAGAATAAATCAACCAGTTGTGCAAAAATATCACGTTCTTTGAAGATTACATTAATCCAACTGCAAATGAGGTAATCATATGGAGAAGTATCACCTCATGTGATTCTAATTAATATAAAGGACTGGAGAAGTGGAAACAATGCCTACATGAGGTATATACAATAATAGACTGTGTAGTAAGATGGGTGGGCACAGAAATAACAGAACCTACCATTTTTCGTGGGATGAATGACTTATAAAAATTCCTAACAAGATACTAAGACGAAGTGTTAGAGAATTAGAGACTTTTATCCCTAGACATTACACTCAAAGAAACACCTGCAATATGGTGGGGTGCACACAAAGAAACAGTTAAGGAATGGTACTAATGTAAGTGATTACTCGGCATTAGATTTGGTGCAGAGATGAAAAGCAATGAGATGCAGAGATATGATGGATAGGGGACACCGGAAGAAGGCTTGGAGAAATGAAAAACACTATAGAGTATGAAAAAACTAGAGGAATGGCCTCATCAATTCATCCACATAGTGGAAGTAATTCCAACAAACTGGTACGTAGACCATGAACTACGTAGAAGCACTACAGAATGGACAACATTACAACAAAATTTTATAGTCACTTTCTCATTTGAACATGAGAAACACAACATGGATTTAGCACTCAAACGGATAAGAGGAGTGATATTTTTTTATGAAACAGAGTTTGATCTTATAATAGAGTATCAACAGTAGAACATAAAGACATTTAAGGAACTACTTTCATGCTATCATCTGGAAGAAGAAGCACCAGATGAAGATGACCCATGCAACATCCATATTACAGAAGTTGAAGGAGAAAGAGAGGTGTAAGTTCCATCTATAGAATCAAAAGTTTTTGTTTCACCAATCAAGGTGAATAAAGTTGACATTGGGACAATTGATAATCCCAAAATGGCCAGCATTGAATATTATTGGGATGAACAAACAGTGGAGAGGATACCAGATTTACTACGCGAGTATAACGACATGTTCCCAACCACGTTTACAAAGATGAAAGGCATATCAAGATAACTAGCAGAAATGAAGATACCCCTCAAAGATGAGGCTAGATATACTAGAAAGCGACCGTATAGACTGAATCTAATATATAAGCAGAAAGTGGAAGAAGAAATTGACAGAATGTTGGAAGCTAGAATCATAGAACCAATAGAAGAATCAGAATGGATAATCCCTATGGTAGTTTAGGAGAATAAGTAAGGAGGCATAAGGATATGTGTAGATCTAAGGAAGATGAATGATGCTTTCCTACATGACACTTATCCTACCCCTTTTACTAATGAATTCCTAGAGAATTTGGGAGTTCAGGAAGCATATTAATTCACAGGTGGATTCACAGGATACCACCAAATAAAAATAGCTCCAAAAAGATAGGTATAAGACTAACTTTTCCATGGAATGGGGATCCTATCAATACACAGTCATGCATTTTGGACTGAAAATGCACCAGCAATATTCTCAAGAGTAGTCATAGCTACATTCAAAGAACTCATCCATCGTTTTTTAGATGTGTACCTGGATGATTAGACAATATACAAATTGTTTAAAGACCATGTAGAGGTGTTAATGATAATGTTGGAAAGGTGCAGACAATGCCAGATATCTCTGAACATTAATAAATGAATATTTGGGACAACTTTTGGAATTTTATTGGGTCATATAGTATGCAATAAGGGTCTAATATTGGATCATGCAAATATTGTAGTAATTGTGAATTTTCCACCACCAAAATTAGTGCGAAAGTTGAGAGCCACATTAGGACATGCAAGTTATTACAAAAAAATTATAAAAGGGTATGCACAGATCATTGCACCGATGGAGAAACTTCTCAAGAAAAATATCAGATTTCAGTGGGATGAGTACTATCAGCAAGGGTTGGACACCTTGAAAGATAATATGGTCACAACACCTATGCTAGTATTCCCAAATTGGGAAAAGACATTTCATGTGCATGTCGATGCATCAACCATAACACTTGGATCTATTATGGAGAAACTTAGAGTAGGGGAGTTAGACCATCCCATAAATTTTTCTAGAAAAAAACTATCAGAATCAAAACAAAACAATAATACTACAGAAAGAAAAGGCCTGGAAATGGTATATGCACTGCAGAAGTTCAGGCACTATCTACCTGGCAAACATTTTAATATTTTCACAGACCATTCTTCCCTCAAGTACCTAGTCAAAAAACCAGTGTTGGGGGGGAGAATCTGTAGATGGTTATTTATATTTTAGGAATTTGATTTTGAAGTGATAGTCAAACCAAGGAAGTTGAATGCAGGACCTGATCACCTATCAAGGGTCACCAATAGAGAGGAACATACAAATTTAGAGGATAACATCCCTGATGCACAATTGTTTTCAGTACAAATAGATGATGAATATTTTTTTGACATAATTGAATACTTGAGTACATGGATTGCGCCACAAGAGTTTAACACCGTGCAAAAGAAAATTTTGGTTGTCAGAGCTGCAGACTATCAATTGATTGCAGGACACTTATACAAAATGGGCGCAGACAACATTTTTAGAAGATGTGTATTAGAGCATGAAAGGCCTAGAATTTTAGCATAATCCCATGAGGGAATAGTTGGAGTACATTATGCAAGAAAAGATACCATGGAGAAGGTATTCCATGCAGGATTGTGGTGGCCAACAATTCATAGGGATGCAAAGGAATATTGCTAGAGATGTGATGTATGTCAAAGTGTTGGTAAACAGAACAGAAGGGATGAGATGCTCGTAAGACCACAAGTAACCTTTAAGGTATTTGAAAAATGGATTATAGATTTTGTTGGACCAATTCATCCATCAACAAGAAGGTCAAGATCTAGATACATCATTACTATGGCAGAATACTTAACAAAATGGGAAAAATCAGCACCAGTCAAAGATTTCAGTGTGTTGAGGAAAAGATATGAATTTTTCTCACTCAAGCATTTTTTAATCTTGATTGGATAAGACAAGATAGTCATGAATATTACCAAATGTTTTATATCCTCAAAATGTATTTCCCAATCCACAAGTATTAATTACAAGGGCTTAGGATGATTTTTTAAATGAAAAGATTGTTGCAAAATATGAAAATTTTATATAATTTTCTGAACATATATAGATTGCATAAAGTAAATGCGGAGATCAAAAGAAAAGGTAACCAAGTCACAGAATAAAAAAAATGAGACAGAATATAAATCGCTTTATTTCATTCCAAGAAATCAAAAGTATCTTTCTCTTTATAAAAATCCCTTTGAGGGCATGGATCAAGGTCAAACATAGATATCCCCGATGAAAACCATACAAATGGACTCTGACAATAAGTAAAAAATGAACTTTAAAATCCGGATCAACTTGCCACAGACTATTGCCCACTTGACTCTGTACAATATCCTTTATCAGTCATGAAACTCAATTCATAAATAGACAAGTATACACAGACTATCAAAGATAGATCAACACCTATGAAACAAGCATCCAAATGATATGGTTCAACTTTGAACCTTGTTTTATACAATAGGAACCTATTTTCAAAAAGAGAATTAGGCCTTTAATGAACTGAAGAATGAATGAAAACTGAACTATCTCAATAAAACTCAAGAGAAAACCTTAGTATTGCTTTCTCCTTCTATTCTCCCTTTGTTCTTCCTTCTCATTTGGATTTTATGCATTCCAAATTAGTTGAAGTAGTTCAACTACCTCGTTTAGTTAAGTTAACTAAAACTTAACTAATTTTAGTTTAGGGGAAGTAATAATAATAATAGTAATAATTAAGGGTCTTTTTATTAAATGATAACTAAGTAGGTGGGACCCCTTGTGATTCTCTTTATTTCTTAACAAAAATAAAAACAATTATACAACCAATTAAACACAAGCCTCCTTGTGGCTCCCATAATTATTTCCACAATTTGAAATTTAAATATTAGAAATATTTCAAATTATATCCAAAACATGTAAATATCCACAATATCCAAAAAAATAGTGTGTTGTCCAAAACGTTCTGCAGTCCACTTTCCTCAACAAATCAATTATAAACACATAAATCAAAATCCATATTTTCCACTTTGAGAGGCAAATATTCTTTTGTTGTTGTTGTCCCCTTTTGGACTTTCCTGAATTAGACTTAGTTTGAGTGGAACCTTGAGGCTTAATCTCACTAATAACATGGGAGAAATCGTCCCTCGAGTGCATATGGGAGGACACTGACTTCGTTGAGTCACTTGAAGGAGATGAGAGGGAAGCAACATCTTTATCTTTGTCTTGCACACGGGGAGCCTTAGTTTTGAGTCATTTTCTTGCATGGGAGGACTATACAGGTGAGTGTGCAGGGGAAATCTTAACATTTGGGTTTACAGGTGGAGGAGGTGGAGGAAATGACAAGTTGGGCCAACCACGATGGTGGGAGACTGTTGGGTGAGAAATCTCCTTCCATCCATCATTCTCGAGAACTTTTGGTTGCAAAGATACATGGGGAGGAACAGGGATACCAGGAACATTTTGGGGTTGGAAGGGAGGCCTCTCTAGTCTAGGTTGAATTATCCCTTGCCCAATCCAATTGAAGAACATAGCTTGAAAAAGGTGGTTCAACTCTCAAGGATCTACATCGAAATGAATTGAGAATCTGGGCCTTCTAGGCTCTCTATTCCAATTACCTCTTCCCTTATTGTTTCTTCCATGACTGACTTTGTTGAAGAAACTCATCATGTATGTAGCAATTTATTAGAAACTATCCCTTAACATACCATACATGAAATTCTCTTTATATGAAACAAAGTTTGGCTCAAAAATTAACATAAGACCCATGCAATCCAATCCATAAAAATAATTTAATAATTTCCAAATGAGCAGGGAGTGAAATAGGGTTCATGGGATATTTGGGGGGATTGTAATAAGCAAAAAAGTGATATCATGACAGGGAGTAAGAACACGAGTATTTCTCAACAATTCATTAAATAAGTGATTGTGCAAACAATACCAAAATATATCAGTTGTCATCTATCTTGGTGTCATCTTTTACCACTGCCATACAAAGTTTTAATTTATTTTAATGAACAGGGTAGGTAAAAATGAATTTGGGATCATGAGGGGGTTATAATGGGCAAAAAAAGTGATAAAATGAGAGGAAATAATACATATATTGTTCATAAAATATATTAAATCAACCAACAACCATAACTCTGTTCCAATCACAATCCAAAAACAATCCACTTTCAAGACCAAAATCATTTAATTGTATCTTATTTACATACAGATTGTTTGTTGTCTTTAATAAAAACAATTTAATTTCCCAGAATTCTTCAATTATATCAATTTGTGCATCCTATACAATAACTATTCAAATATCATTTCCAATTCCACGGTAACATCATAACCATTCAAAACATAGTCTTGTATGTTTTAATGTTGATCTTTTCCTTTTAAAACAAACATAGTATGCACAGTGATTCCAATTATCCATATCCAATGTTCAATTCTTGAAATCAAATAATAATAGACCTAATACTAACCACCAACAACCACATTTTCAACACTAACTGACATAATCCACTGTCATCAAACAATAATCAGGCCTGATTTAATCACACACATGTCCTTCTTAAATCTGGATAGAACCAAGATCATGTTTGATGAACCAAACATATGCATAGGTCTTCAACAAGATAATCGATACCAATCTCGATTCGACACTAGCATTTAACCAAAAATATGTAGCTCTGAACCTGAGATCTGTATTCATCAAACATATACAGACTTCCTTTCAAAAGAAATGATCGATAAAAGATAGATCCATATGATGCACGAAGAGAATGGAACCAAACCACACACATGTGCCTTTTAAACTTAATTAGAAACATGGTCGTGCTAGGTTTTAACATGGCGATGGATGGAATAACCATGAATCAATCAAAAATAAATTTCTCAGGACTATAGGTAACCCATATTTTTTTTCCTTTCCAACAAATTTATCACAGAGAGGAAACACAAATAATCGATTGAGAGATGGTATTTGAAGTGAAAGATCCCATGATATCTTTATAATTACCTCGATCATTAAATTGTAACCCCAAAATATTGATAGAACCAAAAGGTGTCCGAGGAGGAATAGAAGCAAGTCGAGCTCAATAGAACCAATTCAGGTTGTTGAGAGTTTGATTAATCTTCAAAAACACAAAGAGACTGTAATCCTTTTACCTCCTGAAATAAGTTACCACCGAGAAGAAACCACAAGTAATCAAGTATATTCTTGGAACAACATAGAGTCATTCTCTTTTGAAAACACCACAGTCTTTTAACTTATAACCCAAAAATATTGAAAGTTCCTGAGTAGAAGAAAACAATTCTAACTCAACAAAGTAGGCACAGGAAGATATATCTTAAACATTTATTGCAGAGAGGTAACGAGGGTTGGTCTAGACAAGCAATACTCTTTGAAGACACAGAGAGTTTGTTCTTCTTCCAAACACCAAAGAGGTCCATAACCTTCGAAACAAATTTAACAGTGAGGCTTAACAACATATGAGTGAGCCACTACAATAGAGATGAGAGGAGTGAACAATTAAAACACTTGTGAAAAGAATTCCAAAGAACAACTTGTGGCCATTCAATACATATACATGCTTCCAATTAATATTATGGGAAATACAAATATTGGACTGTGAAATGCTTTTGGCAATAGTTACAGTGAAGAAAAACCATAACAAGGTATAGCTCGTGGCTCGACCAAATATAGAAAGAACAATAACACTATCAACAATTTCATTTCAACCTAGAGAACGAATCACAACAATGACCGAGACGAAAAAGGGGAGACAACAACTGATACCCAGACTGGTGGTAAAACCCCACAAAAGTAAAACTCATAGCTCGTTGCACCATTATCATTATTTTTCACAAAGAATCATCATAAAAACCAAAGATGAACGATATTTCCTTAAATCAATAACCAATGCGTAGACTTTACAAATCAATAACACCCATTACTTTCCTTCAAAATGCCAACATTCCACAGTAATCATAGAGAACACCATAACAAAACATTTATACCGAGTCGAAAACTCGAGAAAAACATAGAACTCATGCAATAATGAGCCAACCAAATGATTCATAATACAGAGATTCCATCATGGATGAAAAGAAATAATCCATACCTGGAAAAATCGCTTGAAGGAAGAGTTGGCATGTGTTTTTCCCTTTCAAAACCTGAAATTGTAGAGCTTCCACAACCAACAGAGCCAAAATGCAACTATGGCTAGGGTGACAAGCTCGAGGGTGGTTTGGAGTGATGTGCAGTAAATGCAAGCCGCTTCCTCAACTGTCCCTATTCAATTCAATGTACTTTCCATTCCATTTCAATAACATCTACCATTAAATTCAATACAATAACCATTGCATAGATTCAATGCCATATCCATTGTATAGTGTGCCACCCGAAACACATCAAAACTTTAATAATAACCATATGTTAACATTACCATATGTTCTTTCAATATAACTCTTTAACCAAAATGCATAGTATAATAGCTAGGTCCATCACTTCCTATTTGTAACAATTATATATGCATTCAAGGTTTATAGATAATCCTTTTTCCATAGCCTCGGGACTTATCCATAGTTTTTTTCCTTTTTGTTTTTAGCTCAAGATTCCATACCATTTAATTATTCCCTTGCATAAAATCATGTGTAAGAACATTAATCAATGTTTAATGTACAACATAACACATGTAAAACAAAATAATCCTTATATCCATAGCACTGTTTGTTGACGGGCATAAGTGACACACTGTCAACTAGAAGGTCAAATCCGGACCGGGGTTGTCTAATTAACCCAATCCATTTGGAATGAACTGACTCAATGGGTTTAATGGTTCCATTAGCCAACTAAGTCCTAAAAATAATAAAAGCAATAAACTAACCTAAAGCTATGATTCTAACGATTTATGTATTAATTACAAATGTTGAAATAGAAACATGAATATATACAAATGATTATAAACAGTCTATATACAGTTTGCAAGGTTTACTTGTAATCTTGCGAAATGAATGTCCATAAAAGTGATTCTAACTAAGATAAAGAAAGAACATAAATCTTTTTTTTTTCTTTTTGAATGTTTGAAGATTTTAAAACTAATAAATACTAAGAAAAAAAAATTGAAACAATAACATAGAAACAATCAAAGATAATTAATGCAATCATTGTTTTGTTAATAAATAATTTAATTAAATAAAGCATAGACTAACATGTAGCTGATCAGCTAAACCGAGTTTATCTTCTTGTGTTCTTCGAGCTCCTACTTGTATTGCATGTAAGAGAAACTTGTGACAAAACAATACTAGTACTTCCAGAATAAATTCAAAGAATTTTTTGATGTGTTAGAGTGAGAATATAACAGTAGTGAGATGACTGATTAAAAATCCTATGATCTGATGATAATCAATAACTCATAATGAAAGGAAACTCAATTCAGAATATTAATATTATCAATCATTTAATATCTTAAGTAAATTCAATAACAAAAAAATGATAGATTGATCACATATACAGAATGGAATGAAACATTATGGACAACGTTTATAATATTTAACAATATGAAACACCATTTGATGACAAGGCTCCATCTATATCAACCATAAAAATATCTCATAATACAGAGGTAATAGAAGTACACAAATGGAATAAGCATCACACAGGTCTAAAGCCAATGGTGAATTGCTTTCCCATATCAATTCCCAAAATCACATGTCCATATTGTATTCTAGCCAAAAGTTTTCTTTACTACCAAACAAAAACCATTATTTAAACTTGTCTTGGATTAACAACCTCTTATCATGCAAGATAAAGGGTAATCCCCAAAAAAGTAGATTGTTTTACAAAAAATAGAATAACAAGAAATACTCCTCTAGGAGTTTGTTTATCAAAATTGATTACATAAATGTCATAGTTTTATCAACAAAAAAAGAAATTACTAATCTATGTAGTGCATGATCCATGATTACTTCTCCTTGTGAATGGCATCATAACTGTTATTTTCCTGGAAATGACAAAACAAAATTGCATTTTAGAAAACAATACAAACTAACATTCATAAATAGACTGGCTATAGAATCGTGAGATTCTGTAGCGAGTCTTATATTAACAAAGAAAATCAAAATAAATCTATCTATTTGAATTTTATAACAGAATCAAATCAAAGAAAATCAAAACCATTTTTATCTTTTTAGAGATTAGACAATGAAGGGTCTGATAATTTTGAGTTAATGCTAGAATTGAAATTTCTTGTTTTCTTGATAATCACACTACCAGTTCGTTTGGGCCTTTTACTTGCCCGATCTACGTTGGACTGAATGGATGCCTTTAATTCTTGATTTTCTCTTTCAAGCAAGGAATTTCGAGTTGTCAAATGTTTTAATTGTGCCTCTAAATATGGTATGTCTCTGTATTATCGTTCTACCCAGTCAAGACAATTCTCGCAGTGTATAGGTGCTATAACAGGCATAGGTTGAGTGTACTAAGCAATGGGGGCTTCAGTATTTCCTGTAGCTTGTTTCAAATCATGGCCTATACCAGTGAATCCATCTTGATTTTTTAGAAACAGAGGTAGTTTAGAAACAAAATCGTATTGTATAGCTTTACTAACGGTTTCATTTTCGAGACATTGGTTATCCACATCTTCTCGTAAAAGGAATTCATTGATATCATCATCTATCAAGTGATCATTGACCTTGATCACTGAGATCGAGCTCAGATGATCCTACTGTCGATTTATCAGACTCCTGGATATTAACCTACCTGGTCTCTTATTCACAAAACTCAAATCTGAGTTACCCTTTTTCTTCTTTTTGTGATTTTTCTTAACAGTTGGGTTGTCATTAAAAACCTGAGTTGGCTCAATAGTAGGAGCAGGGGAAACCTTCTCCTTCAATACACCTATTACTTCCTCTAACGATTTTTTGGGTATGAAATTAACTCGTGGTTTTTTTCCCAAAGGGTTTTGCATAGAAATAGAGTTTGGTTCAGTGGACGCATAGTCTCCATGTGGATCGACACCTTGACTCTAGGTGGTAGGGTTACATGGGCTAGGGTTCATATTTAAATGAAAATTATTTTCAACTGTGTTCTCAGGTAGGGTGAAGTTATTCTGACACAGGAAATATTCCCAAGTGTCCCTAATCTAAGCTAAATGCGATAGTGGAAAAATTCAAATAAGCCCATGGTGGAAGATGCTAGACAGAGGATTTAAACTCTGTTTCTGATAACGCTTAGACATTTTATGCATGCTCATCAACATATATAAAGGATTATTATCTTGAACCCTAGGAAAATCATCAACATGTAGATGTGATATAAATACACTAAGCCATACCTACCCTCACAAGTTAAAAAGTGTTTAAGAATTAGAAGCAGGTTGTGCCATATGGGTTTTAAGAGAGTAATAGGTCTACCTTTAGGGAAACATGTCGTTTTCTTAGAGGCCATGAACATACCCCAAGGCATGCCTTCTAACTTGTCATTTTTGAACCATTTTTCTCCCTCCTGTGACATTCCAGTAGTGCATGCTATAGAATCATTGGTTACTTCGAGTTGCAGATCCTCAATTTTGGCTTTAAAGCCATCAAATGATCAATGAGAAAAATCTTGTGTGACTACTAAGTTATAACCCTCAAACTTTTGGATGAAAATGTCCTAGCCATGGGCCTATAAATCGCCTATGGCATCGTCATGGGAGAGAAGGGATTGAGAGCCATTAGGTTCAATTCGAACCACGAGAGCCATGGTTGCTATCAATAGACACAGTAAAGGCAAAGAGAGGGAGGCTTTGTTTTCCAATAGACAAACAATAGGGAGTGGTCTGTAAAATCAGAAAAGGCTCGATACCTACGAAATTGGGAAGCTATCATTCTTGGTAGTTTGATCTTTGAATGACAAAGAACTAGAGGACACACAAGCTTTTGAACGACTATGCACAATGAACAGTAAACCCAAACAACTAGTTATTCGAACAATGAATAAGAGTCTTAAATGTATATGAAAATAGAATGATGTGTAATTGTGAGTACATCAATCCTGTACCAGGGTGATATGAAAGTGATATGACTGGTAAGGGCAAGGAGCACATTTCAAATGTTAATTCAAGGTTCTACATGATTAGGAACATAAAATATTAAAATCATATAATCAACCATAGATATGATCAAGTCATATTTCCCATAGTGAATAAAATGGTGGAAATGGATTAATCAATAAGCTTACAAACCTTAAGACTGATAAACATATAGGTCCCCTTGAGGTATAATCTCTTTAGCAAAAGAAACGAAGAAACCACAAACTGCAAAATGATTAACCAAGACAAACTTTTGTTTCAATTTCATGCTTGCAGTCATGAAATTAAACAAAAAAAAATGAAAATTTAAACGAAATACTCATATAATTGGCTAGCCCAATGAATCTCCTCGAAACCAAAAGACAAAAACGTTTATAAATGTAAGGAGGAGGAAGCTACACAAATATTTTATCCCTTTATGATGACTTTTAATTATGATAAAATTTGACATAATTGGTGGATGCCAACAATGGCGACACGTTGGGTGAATCAGTTACCTCTGCATCACCAAAAAATTTATATCAGGGGCACAGATGAAATAAATTTTAGAGACAATTAATGACGGATCAAGATTTCTGATAATAACTCATAAAATAACATAGTCATAGTACTGGATGCATTTCTGTCTAAAATTGTAATCTGGTATCTTGTTTAGATCATTGGTGTAGCGATGTGTATACAGATGACTTTGATACCGTTGACATGGCCACTACTATGAGCAGGCATCCATAGCCTAGACAAGGATGTCATTTAAACCATTCTAGTACCTCTATCCTATCCAAGAGTCATCCATTCATAATAAAAACATCTTCACACTTGATCAAATTAAAAGAAATACCCGAATATCTTCTTAAACCCGACATTGCTTCGCTGCCAGCCGACTGTTCAGTAACCCGACAAAGTTGCCTTGGTATCATGTGTGCATTTACCCGCTGTGAGAAGACTTGTTCAGTGTCTTGACGGGTTTACATACAATTCCCACACATTATAGTGATTCCGACTCTCTAAAATTTGTTTATAAATTTCTAGAAATTTATGATATTAAGAGAGCGGGGTGATACTGAAGATCTCATAGTCTATTAATGAAACGATTGATCATTTAAGAATCATTTTTCTGTTCTGATGACTTTCATCATGATTTGGACAATTAGATTTCTTTTAAGAAATCATCTCTAGGATGGGGAATCACATTGCGTTTTTCTCATTAAAACATGGACAACATTAGAAGTTTGTTAAGGATAATCGTGTCTTCCTGTGATTTTAATGAGAAACCAGAAACAATGATTGAACATAAACTTACTTCCGCTTATCTGAGTTTAGCATTTATTGTTTGGGTGCTTGAAATGTTATCAACTGTTGTTAATGAATAATAATTATGATTCCCTTCAACAAATGAATGGTGATTCAGACATAATTATTTAGGAAACAAATCAAAATCAAGCAAAATCAAAAGAACCAAAATAAAAAACAGAAAAGAAAATTAAAAATAATTACAAGAGGGTGGATCAGAAATCATCAAGCGAAATATCTCTTGAGAGCTTGTCCATTCACTGGGAAAGTTTCCGTCTGTCCCTCCAAGTTATGCATATGAAAAGAACTAGGAACCAATTTTTTAGAAATTACAAATGATCCCAGCCACAGGTTTTGGAACTTGGTATGTTCTCCCTTACCCTTGTGCGCTTTGTCCAACTTGAGAACCAAATCCCCAACATCAAAATTCCTATCAGATGTTGAACTTGTATCAAACCATCTCTTCACAATTTGTTGGTGTTGATCCAGTTTCTGTTTTTCTTGTGTTCTCACCTCTTCTAATTTTAATAAAGCATTTATTCAGTTTTCTAGAGGAGGACACTCTTCTTCTTGAACTTTCTATGATAATTGCAGAGAAGGAAGCAAAACATGTGGGGGGAGGATGGATTCTCTTCCATAAATGAGGAATAAAGGAGAATTACCAATGGAGGCTTTTGGGGTTACTCTATCAGCCCAAAGTGCTTTGTACAATGCATTGTGCCAATTCTTGTGGTTTTCTAAAACTATCCTTTTTATAATCTTGATTAAATACTTATTT
>SNQJ01S0062382.1:26065-40569 GCA_010110895.2 Picea sitchensis
TCAACCATAAAAATATCTCATAATACAGAGGTAATAGAAGTACACAAATGGAATAAGCATCACACAGGTCTAAAGCCAATGGTGAATTGCTTTCCCATATCAATTCCCAAAATCACATGTCCATATTGTATTCTAGCCAAAAGTTTTCTTTACTACCAAACAAAAACCATTATTTAAACTTGTCTTGGATTAACAACCTCTTATCATGCAAGATAAAGGGTAATCCCCAAAAAAGTAGATTGTTTTACAAAAAATAGAATAACAAGAAATACTCCTCTAGGAGTTTGTTTATCAAAATTGATTACATAAATGTCATAGTTTTATCAACAAAAAAAGAAATTACTAATCTATGTAGTGCATGATCCATGATTACTTCTCCTTGTGAATGGCATCATAACTGTTATTTTCCTGGAAATGACAAAACAAAATTGCATTTTAGAAAACAATACAAACTAACATTCATAAATAGACTGGCTATAGAATCGTGAGATTCTGTAGCGAGTCTTATATTAACAAAGAAAATCAAAATAAATCTATCTATTTGAATTTTATAACAGAATCAAATCAAAGAAAATCAAAACCATTTTTATCTTTTTAGAGATTAGACAATGAAGGGTCTGATAATTTTGAGTTAATGCTAGAATTGAAATTTCTTGTTTTCTTGATAATCACACTACCAGTTCGTTTGGGCCTTTTACTTGCCCGATCTACGTTGGACTGAATGGATGCCTTTAATTCTTGATTTTCTCTTTCAAGCAAGGAATTTCGAGTTGTCAAATGTTTTAATTGTGCCTCTAAATATGGTATGTCTCTGTATTATCGTTCTACCCAGTCAAGACAATTCTCGCAGTGTATAGGTGCTATAACAGGCATAGGTTGAGTGTACTAAGCAATGGGGGCTTCAGTATTTCCTGTAGCTTGTTTCAAATCATGGCCTATACCAGTGAATCCATCTTGATTTTTTAGAAACAGAGGTAGTTTAGAAACAAAATCGTATTGTATAGCTTTACTAACGGTTTCATTTTCGAGACATTGGTTATCCACATCTTCTCGTAAAAGGAATTCATTGATATCATCATCTATCAAGTGATCATTGACCTTGATCACTGAGATCGAGCTCAGATGATCCTACTGTCGATTTATCAGACTCCTGGATATTAACCTACCTGGTCTCTTATTCACAAAACTCAAATCTGAGTTACCCTTTTTCTTCTTTTTGTGATTTTTCTTAACAGTTGGGTTGTCATTAAAAACCTGAGTTGGCTCAATAGTAGGAGCAGGGGAAACCTTCTCCTTCAATACACCTATTACTTCCTCTAACGATTTTTTGGGTATGAAATTAACTCGTGGTTTTTTTCCCAAAGGGTTTTGCATAGAAATAGAGTTTGGTTCAGTGGACGCATAGTCTCCATGTGGATCGACACCTTGACTCTAGGTGGTAGGGTTACATGGGCTAGGGTTCATATTTAAATGAAAATTATTTTCAACTGTGTTCTCAGGTAGGGTGAAGTTATTCTGACACAGGAAATATTCCCAAGTGTCCCTAATCTAAGCTAAATGCGATAGTGGAAAAATTCAAATAAGCCCATGGTGGAAGATGCTAGACAGAGGATTTAAACTCTGTTTCTGATAACGCTTAGACATTTTATGCATGCTCATCAACATATATAAAGGATTATTATCTTGAACCCTAGGAAAATCATCAACATGTAGATGTGATATAAATACACTAAGCCATACCTACCCTCACAAGTTAAAAAGTGTTTAAGAATTAGAAGCAGGTTGTGCCATATGGGTTTTAAGAGAGTAATAGGTCTACCTTTAGGGAAACATGTCGTTTTCTTAGAGGCCATGAACATACCCCAAGGCATGCCTTCTAACTTGTCATTTTTGAACCATTTTTCTCCCTCCTGTGACATTCCAGTAGTGCATGCTATAGAATCATTGGTTACTTCGAGTTGCAGATCCTCAATTTTGGCTTTAAAGCCATCAAATGATCAATGAGAAAAATCTTGTGTGACTACTAAGTTATAACCCTCAAACTTTTGGATGAAAATGTCCTAGCCATGGGCCTATAAATCGCCTATGGCATCGTCATGGGAGAGAAGGGATTGAGAGCCATTAGGTTCAATTCGAACCACGAGAGCCATGGTTGCTATCAATAGACACAGTAAAGGCAAAGAGAGGGAGGCTTTGTTTTCCAATAGACAAACAATAGGGAGTGGTCTGTAAAATCAGAAAAGGCTCGATACCTACGAAATTGGGAAGCTATCATTCTTGGTAGTTTGATCTTTGAATGACAAAGAACTAGAGGACACACAAGCTTTTGAACGACTATGCACAATGAACAGTAAACCCAAACAACTAGTTATTCGAACAATGAATAAGAGTCTTAAATGTATATGAAAATAGAATGATGTGTAATTGTGAGTACATCAATCCTGTACCAGGGTGATATGAAAGTGATATGACTGGTAAGGGCAAGGAGCACATTTCAAATGTTAATTCAAGGTTCTACATGATTAGGAACATAAAATATTAAAATCATATAATCAACCATAGATATGATCAAGTCATATTTCCCATAGTGAATAAAATGGTGGAAATGGATTAATCAATAAGCTTACAAACCTTAAGACTGATAAACATATAGGTCCCCTTGAGGTATAATCTCTTTAGCAAAAGAAACGAAGAAACCACAAACTGCAAAATGATTAACCAAGACAAACTTTTGTTTCAATTTCATGCTTGCAGTCATGAAATTAAACAAAAAAAAATGAAAATTTAAACGAAATACTCATATAATTGGCTAGCCCAATGAATCTCCTCGAAACCAAAAGACAAAAACGTTTATAAATGTAAGGAGGAGGAAGCTACACAAATATTTTATCCCTTTATGATGACTTTTAATTATGATAAAATTTGACATAATTGGTGGATGCCAACAATGGCGACACGTTGGGTGAATCAGTTACCTCTGCATCACCAAAAAATTTATATCAGGGGCACAGATGAAATAAATTTTAGAGACAATTAATGACGGATCAAGATTTCTGATAATAACTCATAAAATAACATAGTCATAGTACTGGATGCATTTCTGTCTAAAATTGTAATCTGGTATCTTGTTTAGATCATTGGTGTAGCGATGTGTATACAGATGACTTTGATACCGTTGACATGGCCACTACTATGAGCAGGCATCCATAGCCTAGACAAGGATGTCATTTAAACCATTCTAGTACCTCTATCCTATCCAAGAGTCATCCATTCATAATAAAAACATCTTCACACTTGATCAAATTAAAAGAAATACCCGAATATCTTCTTAAACCCGACATTGCTTCGCTGCCAGCCGACTGTTCAGTAACCCGACAAAGTTGCCTTGGTATCATGTGTGCATTTACCCGCTGTGAGAAGACTTGTTCAGTGTCTTGACGGGTTTACATACAATTCCCACACATTATAGTGATTCCGACTCTCTAAAATTTGTTTATAAATTTCTAGAAATTTATGATATTAAGAGAGCGGGGTGATACTGAAGATCTCATAGTCTATTAATGAAACGATTGATCATTTAAGAATCATTTTTCTGTTCTGATGACTTTCATCATGATTTGGACAATTAGATTTCTTTTAAGAAATCATCTCTAGGATGGGGAATCACATTGCGTTTTTCTCATTAAAACATGGACAACATTAGAAGTTTGTTAAGGATAATCGTGTCTTCCTGTGATTTTAATGAGAAACCAGAAACAATGATTGAACATAAACTTACTTCCGCTTATCTGAGTTTAGCATTTATTGTTTGGGTGCTTGAAATGTTATCAACTGTTGTTAATGAATAATAATTATGATTCCCTTCAACAAATGAATGGTGATTCAGACATAATTATTTAGGAAACAAATCAAAATCAAGCAAAATCAAAAGAACCAAAATAAAAAACAGAAAAGAAAATTAAAAATAATTACAAGAGGGTGGATCAGAAATCATCAAGCGAAATATCTCTTGAGAGCTTGTCCATTCACTGGGAAAGTTTCCGTCTGTCCCTCCAAGTTATGCATATGAAAAGAACTAGGAACCAATTTTTTAGAAATTACAAATGATCCCAGCCACAGGTTTTGGAACTTGGTATGTTCTCCCTTACCCTTGTGCGCTTTGTCCAACTTGAGAACCAAATCCCCAACATCAAAATTCCTATCAGATGTTGAACTTGTATCAAACCATCTCTTCACAATTTGTTGGTGTTGATCCAGTTTCTGTTTTTCTTGTGTTCTCACCTCTTCTAATTTTAATAAAGCATTTATTCAGTTTTCTAGAGGAGGACACTCTTCTTCTTGAACTTTCTATGATAATTGCAGAGAAGGAAGCAAAACATGTGGGGGGAGGATGGATTCTCTTCCATAAATGAGGAATAAAGGAGAATTACCAATGGAGGCTTTTGGGGTTACTCTATCAGCCCAAAGTGCTTTGTACAATGCATTGTGCCAATTCTTGTGGTTTTCTAAAACTATCCTTTTTATAATCTTGATTAAATACTTATTTGTCGACTCGGCTAGACCGTTCCCTTGAGGGTAGTAGCTGGCAGAATACTTCAGTTTAATCACTTTTTCTAGAGATAAAACATTCATATCTAGGGAACAAAAATACGAAGCATTGTAAAAAACCATACATTCCAGAATTCTGAATTGAGTGATGATATGGGAGTTCAGAAATGACACTGCCTGATTGGTGTTGACCACTTTTAAAGGTAAATATTCATACCATATTGTAAAATAGTTTGTTGCTATGAGAATGTACTTGTGTTGTTGGGAGGAAGGGGGATTGGTTGTTCCTATAATGTTTAGGCCCCATTGCTGAAAAGGTGCATCTACAGTAACAAGTTGCAAAGGAAAAGCTTCCTTTTTCACCCGTCCTGTAGCCTTTTGATATATTATACACTTGCGGGACAGTGTATGGGAATATTTAAACAAGGTAGGCCAATAGTATCCAACCCTCAGTACTTTGTGGGCAGTGTTATCTCCACCAAAATGACCACTAGAATCACCTGAATGAAGTTCAACCAACACTTTTTCGGACTCCTCTTTTTCCAAACAACACAGAAAAACACCATCAAAGTTCTTTCAAAATAATATATCATTGATCAATTGAAAAGTTGTATATTTAAGCCTAAGTGCTCTTTTTTTTTTGGGATCAAGATTGTGGGGAGTATATCCATGCGTTAAATAAAATTTAATGTTCTCATACCAAGAATTGGGTGTAGTTTGTGCACAACTGATCCGTTTTTTGTTATGTTGATTTACAATTGATGTGTTTATTTGACTTTCTATTTCTTCAACTGAATCAGCCACTAATTTACACAGGCCTTGACCTCTAACAATTTGGGCAGGGGTTATTTCAAGATCATATGCATGTAGTAATGTCATCCAATTTTCCCTTTTTTCACCCAACTCTTTCTGTACTAACAGATTTCTTACAGCAGGGTAAGGAACATCAAATTTCGTCCTGGATTTCAACAGGTAAGACCTGAAGTGTTTCACTCCCTTAAAAATAGCATATGCATGTTGATCTACTGTGGGTTAATTAAGTTCTCCTCCTTTAAAAGAAGAGCTCATGAAGTCAATTGGTATCTCATTGTTTGTTGGTCAACTGAGAGGGGGGGGGTGAATAAGTTGTAACTGTTCTTAAACAGTTATGCCCATTTTAAACTCTTTACAGAACACTCAATGATGATCACAATAATGCAAGGAAGTAAGCAATAGAATATTCAACATAAATCACAAACATGAAATATACAGAGACATATATTTCCTGAGGAAACCCATAAAGGGAAAAACCTCTTCTTCTTGACATCATAAGTAGTCTTTATTTTCTGTACATTATCATTCTGAGGAACACCAACTCCCTTTGAGGCTACCACCTCTGTTTCGCATGCTGCAACTTGCTGAGAGCACCAACTCTCTGGTTTTTCTAGAACACACTAGAAGGAAGCATCAACTCCTTGGTTTCTCTAGCACCCACTAGAAGGAAGCACCAATTCCCTCATTTCTCTAGCACCCACTAGAAGGAAGCACCAACTTCTTGATTTTTCTAGCACCCACTAGAAGGAATCATCAACTACATAAGTGTTCCAACACCAACTGGATGGAAGCACCAACTTCCATTCACACAGGCACCCACCTGTATAACAAAGAACAATAGTTCTCCCTTGCACCACCCTACCACCCTGGTTTTCCTAGCTGCAACCATATGGAAGCTACAACTCCCTTTGTTTAAGAACCCGCTTGAAATTTTGAGGACACCAATCCTCCCTAGCACCTCCCTACCACCCTGGAATATTAATCTTTTCCTTTTACAACTTTATCACAGTGATACAACATTTATCTATGGATTACCAGTCTCATCATTGTTCTGCTACACTCCTCTACTCTACCTGCATCAGTGTCTCTCTCCTCGCGTCTCCTACGCTTTCTGTTCTTCTCTCAAATATGCATTTTTGTTCCTTTCTTATTCTGCACTTCATCTCTTGCACACCGTATGATTCTACCTGCATGATCCACACTCAACATATGCTCTATCTCTTCTCTGTTCTATATTTTTATACTCTTTGTGCACCTTCTGCATCCTTCATGTGCAATACCTCTACATGCTCTTCACAGCATCACTATTTTTCCCTTAAGGTTATTCACTTCATCTCTTCCTTGCTCCTCCATAGTTCGACAATAGAATCACTTCACTTCTCTGTTCTGCATGCTTTTCTCACATCGACTCCTCTCCTGATCATCATGGAAACTCTTCATCTTCTCTGGCAGTTATGTTCCCCATGAGTTCATCATCAGTGGCCATTATGCTGAGCTTCCTTAGCTTCTCTTATAGTCGAGATTATTATTCTTCTCTCTCAGTTACATCTAGTCAACTATGGATTCTTAGTCTTCTAATCCCCTTCCTTTGCGTGACCACCGGCGGTGACCAAGAACTTATTCAAAAAGGCTCTACCCTATTTCTGTCTAGTGAGCACTAGATCCATTTCACGATATGACCTTGGGCTATGAGCTTCATGTGACCATGTGATTGCAGGCGCATCCAAATATGGTTTAGACCAAACTGATTTTCGCCCCACAATTCACCATGACCCTCCACGCATCCTTTCTCCAAAACCATGGTTTCAATTGCAGCCCGCTCATGAAAAATTAAGGCCCGAGTATGTTCTAGCCCCACAATGGATCATGATCGTTGATCTCATGATCTTGACGGTGATATTGAATGGATGGTTCATATCTGTCCTTTCCATTATGCAGACAAGATCTCTCCTTCCTCCATCGATGGATTAGGTTTCCTTCATGATCCAAGCTCCAGGAGTTTCAACTCTCAAATCCTATTCCTACTGACTGGATATCTTCCAGAATGGAAGATCTACTGACATCTATCCTATTCAATCGATGGATCTACCTTCTTTCCTTTGTCTATATTCAATCCTTGGTCTTAGAGATCAGATGACACATGTCCCTCCAAACCAATGGACAAGATCGATTTCACGACTTCACATATCGCGACTTCCTTCTATGAGTTTCCTCGAAACTCCCAACTCATGAAACTCCAAAATGATTCATATCAGATCACCAGTCGAGATCTCTCGGTGATTCAACGGCCCAGATAATTTCTTGACTTTTCATATCATGAGTTCCTACAACTCTCACCTTTGACTTCTCCATCTCACAAGTCAGTGAAATGTTGATCTCTCGCCACGTTTCCTCTAGATCCAACAGTTAAGATCTTATCGCGATTTATCATATCATGAGTTCCTACAACTCTCACCTTTGAATTCTCCAGCTCATGAGTCAGAGAAATGCTAATGTCTCGCCACGTTTCCTCTGGATCCAACGACCCAAATCATTTTGCGAATTCGCATATCGCAACTTTGAGGATGGCTCTTGGCCATTATCCTCTTCACAGATATACTGGATTCAATGGTTTCTAGTCCTTCGTGATCTGATCCAACAACTCAGATCTAATATCATCCTCTACGTGCTCCTCCTATCTGGACTCTGATCTGACAACCATCGAGTATTCTGGATTGGTGATCCAACAACCACTATCGCTCCTCCTCCTAAGCTTACGCATCCTCCCAACTTGGAATAATTTCTAAGTGTCAAAGGTTCTACGACCTTTGATCCTTATACAAGCCTTGATGTATGGGATCTAATCTACACATCTCAGAATGCTATCTCTCCTAAGCTTTGGAAAAAATTTCCCTCGGCCTTGGCACACACTTGCGCTCTGCGTGCAACTCTGTGCTATTCCTCCGAAGTTTCTTGAGCTTGCTCTTCTATTTTTTCATTGTTGTTCTTGCCATGCACACTCACCAACATTGTTGTCATTCTTTCCATCAATGAAAGGCACACTCTTCCTGTAAACATGCCAACAATCTCCCCCTTTGGCATTGATGGCAACCCTGAACAACATCACTATTCTTCTTATACCTCCAACTATAGCATCCACACCTTTTCTCCCCCTTTGAAATCAATATCAAAGAAAACAGAATCCCCCTGAGCTATTGCAATACTTTTCAGAGGTATCGGATATTCAACCAACACATACTCCCTCTGACAGGATGAACTATCTTAGGTAGATAATGGGGTCATGCCCAACTTCTGGCGTAGATACTCAAACTGATCTTTTGCAAGTGGTTTAGTTCTTTGGATGGAATATAATGCAAAGAAACAACAGTGTTGATCACCTGTTCTCTCAAGGAGTGATACTTGGTAGGTATATGCCTGGTCTTGGAATGAAATATTGGATTCTGGGACTTGTTCATCTTCAGCTTCAACTGTGTCCTCTATAGTATACTCAATATTGCTCACCTCTCTTACTAGGAATTTTTCATCAACCTTTTCTTGTCATAACTGAATGACTCCCCCTGTCACTCTTCTCTCTCTACTTCTAATTGTTCTCCCCCTTTGTTTCTAAAAGGTTAGATTTCCCTGAAAACATATCTTCTCTTGTTATCTCTACAGGATGTCATGTATATCATTTTGTACATCCGAGTGTTTTTGCTGCAGATTCCACTATCCTACTAGAACACTGCGCAATTGTAGCTCATATTTTTCGAACAACCCTTGGATCTTCCCATTGATTCTCATAAATCTCTAACTAGATCTATTCATCTTTATCCAAGATGCTTATTTACTGTACATTGATTTTTCTTCCATGATTCCTACAATCCAAGGCTTTTATGACCATATTCATCACAAGAAAAAATAATAACTGTTACGAACACTCTCATACCTCCTTCAATTCATCCATGAAGGTGTCTCTCTTCTAAACTTACTTTGAGGTATATGAGTAACTTCTAGATGTCTTCCTTGATCTGATCTTCTAAATATTGTAGTATTGTTGTAATTATTTGAACATGAAGGACCTGATTCATACCTTCTTTCCCTTTTTACAAATGAAGGATCTGTGTCAGACTTGTCTTCACCCTTTACAAATGAAGGACTTGCAATAGGTTTCTTAGGAGTACTGATTTCTTCCTTGTCGTATCCAAGACCGGATTTGTCATTTGGTGATCTGTGACTATCCAAGATCTCATTCAAGGTCATGAAGTTGTTCAGTAACTTGATTTGGGTGTTTGACTTCTCAACCTTCTTTATAAGATTCACAACTTCTGCTTCTAGCTTATGACGTGATTCTTCTTCTACTTCTTCAATGGGATAAATGCTAACAGAACATTCTTTTATTGTATCTGAGTCTTCTTATTTACTTAGGGAGGATTCAATATCAACATTATTATTTGTCCTTATGCCTTTAGCCACCACTTGTCCCGAGTTTACAGACTTTATCTTACAATCTTTCTTTTTCCATGTGCTGGCATTTCTAGCTAAGGGTTTTATCCTTGGATCTGCTTTGTAATTCTTCAGATGGAAGTTTGCAGCTTTGTGGCCAAATTTATGACAGTTATAACATTCGAGCTCATCTTTCAATAGGTCAAAGTGATTGGTGCAATGTTTTCGACTCATTGGTTGTTTAGTTCTATGTTGCAAGGATTGTTTATTTCTTGACTTCCTCAGTTGCATGTCTCTAAACTTAATTTGATAGTTTACAATCTTATGACACAAATTAGAGCAGTAAAAACAGTAGCCATGGAAGAAATTTTGGTACCTGAAGGATGGTCTTTTTCTTGGAATTTGTTGATCCATCTTCTGATATCTTTGTTTTTCATCAGCGATCATCTTGTCTTTATTAGCTTCTGGTGGCAGAGTACTCACATGGTTTGATTGTCTGCTGACTTGGAAATTGATCATCTTTACTGGCTCTTTTCTTTCTGGTTGTTTGTTTCTTGAACCACTTACATAGCCTAAACCAGTCTTCAACAAAGGAGATCTTTGTTTGCTCAGAATGTCGTTTAGTTCCGTTGAGGCTTTAATGCTTGGAAGATTTTGGAGATACAATGCTTTAAACTTCTCCATCTCTTTTCTGATTTTTACTACCTCTTCTTCCAAGGCTTCATATCTTGCATTCTTCTCTGATAACTATTTTTTCAAAATTTCCTCTATTTTCTTTGCCTCTTCTAATTCCACTTTTAGAAGGGCAAAGTCTTCATTAGTTTTTTCACTATCTTTCTCTAACTGCATCAGCGATTGTTTTTACTTTTTCTTCTTAAATCCGAGTCTATCAATTTCTTCTAGGGCACTGATTAGTTCTCCTTCCAAGTCAACCACATATTCTTCATCATTGACATCACTTTCTGTGCTTTTATTATCATAATTCTCTTTTGTAACAACCCTGGTTGAATATATGCTTAGGGATTATTAAGTAAAATTAATTAGATAATTAATTGTCCTAATATGGTTTTAATTAAACAATGATTAGCATTAATAATATTAATTAAATATTAATTTATTAATTAATTGTTTATAACTTTTGATTAATTAATTAATTGATTAATTGATTACATATCACATTTAATGACATGGGTAATAAATTAAGGGGCTTACTAATTTTAATTTATTTAATTAATTGCTTTACGTATGCGGGAGGGGATAAGACATTAACGAAAGGGATAAGACATTAATGAAGGGGATAAGACTTTAAAGAAGGGGATAAGATATTAAAGAAAACGGGGTAAGGTAATAAAGGAGGGATACGGAAATGAATGAGGGGGAAGAGAGTCGGTGAAAAGGGGATATGACGAGGAGGAGTCTTACGGGGAGGATTATCATTTTGGGGAAGGGAAGCATTTTGGAGGGGAGACGGTAGTTTTGATTTTTCTTGGATTTTCTGGTTTTGTTGTTGAGTTCAGCAGTCTTTGAGAATCATTGTTGAGGGTTTTGGGCATGGGGGCCAGGATTCCTTTTGGTTTCTTGGAGCTAGGGAGATGGAAATGTTTCTCCTAGCTAGCTGGGAGGTTAGTTGGTTTGGGAAGAGTTGGTCAATGCATCAGGCTAAGAAAGGCAGGAGCAAGGCAGCAAGGAAGGGACAACCATATCGATGAGAATTAGCATAAGAAGCAGGTATTTTATTATGAATTGTTTAGTTATTTTCATGCTGTAGATAGATTTTTATTTCTGTAGAATATTTATGCTTATGATGTGAATGAATAATTTACGTATGAGAAGGCATTTATATGTTAATTGTATTAAATTTTGTATTTAATTAAGTATGGTCACTACACATGGTATCAGAGCACTAGTTTAAAATCTGGGGCCACGGGCCTACCTACCCACCCATCCTCTTGACTGAAATCTATGGTATGTGTCCTGAAAACAACCCTGAAAACTTGCAACCTGGAAACCCTTAATTTAGAGCCCTCAATGGCCAGAAATAATGCAAAAAAAAATGACACCTAAAACCCTAGAGAATGATAAGAGTGTCTCAGAAACCCTAAGAGAACAACTTAATTAAATCATGAAGAAGAGATAATGTTGCAGGAGAGATATCCTTCCCACCTGAGCCAACTGTATGTTAACCCGTCCAAGCCATTTGTTTATCTGTAAGAGTTATTCCTACAAAACAACAGATGGTAAGCTCGAGCTTCTCCTTAAGCAACACATTAAATTTTAACAACAGCTTTTTCATTATGTATTCATTATGTATAACTATTAAAATCATTCATTCTGGCAAATACTAAGCAATCCACTGCCTTATATAGCCAAAAGGGAACTTAGATAAATAAATATCATATTACTATAGTAAGGATCATCTACTTTATCTATCCACTAAAAGAGTTTTGAGGAATTCAAATCTTAATAAGAATTAGAATAAGGACTCAACTACTTATACATCCACTTGTTAATCTCAATTACAGGTAACATATTAAAATTCTTCATCAATGTAGTCTATTTTATTATAACCCCTCATAACTTTTACCGATAATTACTCTAGTCATTATCTGATTGTTTTCTGTCAGAACATTCTTGGGCCATTCTAGGTGTAGTAGAAGTTTATGTTTTTGAACTATCATTATGTGAAGAAAATAGTGCAACTTTACCTGTACGTATAAGAAGGGTTATAGACAGTTTAGATATCAAAGAAATAAAACTGGACATCCATTGAGAGGGCTATCCTTTTGTCTCTTCCTTCATGATTATAATAGTATCCATAACATGAGTTTACCCCGACCATTTAAATTTCAAAAAGTAGTTCACATTAAAAACACCCAAATTCAGCACCAAAACATGAGTCGAGTCACACAATTCAACACATAAGTCACCAAAGCCAAGCATCGATCCCTTTCCTTTCCTTTCCTTTCCACGTATCCCATCTACACCAGCACAGAGCCAGCTGCACCACACAACGTACCAGCCAAAGGCCAAAGCACCTCATCCAATACATTTATTTCCATGGGTAGAATGGTTTTCTTACCACAATATCCATCTCGATACATTACTTTTATCTTCCTACCTATGTGTAGCTGGAGAGACAAATGATTGAAATGTTTAAAACAAAAAAAGACTTTACGAATGGAATTTGGTTCAACTACTATCAATGCATATATAAAACAATAAAATATGAGAGAATATTGAAAATAATGTAAATCACAACAACGACACCAATGAGAAATAAAAATAATTCTCTTCGGTTCACTAACAGAGGTATAATGGAAGTGGGGTTTGATACATCTGTTAGGGGAATCCTATCTCATTTTCAACCACATCCAGCATGGATGTCCAAAACAGTAACGTACAAGGCACCACAGGCAGCATGTATGTCCCAAAACATTAACGCACAGGGCACCACGAAGAGAGATCCCACACGGGTCTCTATTTGTGCCCGATGTCACAAGCGCTAGTGCCAAAGAAACTTTGAGCCCTGATCTTGTTTAGCATGTAAACCATACACAAAGCCTAGCGCCAAACCAAAGAGTCTTTTGTGCTCTATGTGTCACCTATACTGTATCAATCTCTCTCGGATCAAAGCCATACTACATATCCAACTATCAAATAATACAACCCAATAGATAACCAAAGCCAAGGGCAGGTGCAAAGCCCTTTACATTGCACATGCCTCATCACACATGTTTAGAATGCACACCATACAGCTGAACCCTATGCAAAAATATCAGAAGCCAGAACACAGTCCACAGAACACAATTGAACCCTACGCAAAAATATCAGAACCCAGAACACAATAGAAATATCAATAGCCAGCACACAAGCGCCAACACCAGCACCAGCACCAGGCAACAAAAGACACGAAGGAGGAGTTCACAAAGGGACACAAACAAAAATTATCAAGGTCGCATGTCAACACACATACCCAACACTCAGCAAAAGCCCACAAGGAGCACGACCTGTGCACAACACAAGACAAGGTCGTGCGCACCACACAGCGCCATGAGGATTGAGCCCAGGGGTCCAATAGTTCATTGCACTACGCACCTGTACAAAAAAAATAAGGATAAAGTTTTAGGGTTTGGGATTTTGATCACATGAAAGCCTAAGATCGAGTCACAAGGGAAACACTCAAACCAAGCGCCAAGGAAGGAACCTGTTAAGGTTAAAATTCATGTACAAAACAACAGAGAAAAAGGATAGGCACCGAGGAAGGAACTTGTTAAGGTTAAAAATCATGTACAAAACAACAGAGAAAAAGGATAGGCGCCAAGGAAGGAACCTGTTAAGGTTAAAAATCATGTACAAAACAACAGAGAAAAATGATAGAAAGCTTTTTCAGGAAAATAATTGGACCACATACTCATACAAGACAAACACCAAGCTACTAAGGAGCAGAGGGAATGCGCCATGTGCTTGACGTGCCCTCTATTCCTAGAACATGAGTTACCAGGGTTGACCTAGCAGGGACATGGCTATGGTCGTCGGTCTCATCCTTCACCCTAAACACTTAAAAAAAATGAAATGTGAAAAGGAAGAAAGGGTAGGGTTCGAAGAGATAAGGATGAGGAAATTAGGGTTAGGGGATAAGAATGGAGGAGAGGGGGGCACATGGGCCTCATACGAGGACCCACTACCCGACTCTAGATTTTTTTTATTTTTTTATTTTAGTC
>SNQJ01S0062382.1:47156-63058 GCA_010110895.2 Picea sitchensis
TTGTTATGAATGTGTGAATCATGTTTCTTTTCCTTTGTACCATGAGATACCTTAACTTTGGGGCGAAGTTTTCTGAAGGGTGGGTGTATGTAACAACCCTAGTTGAATATATTCTTAGGGATTATTGAGTAAAATTAATTAGATAATTAATTGTCCTAATATTGTTTTAATTAAACAATGATTAGCATTAATAATATTAATTAAATATTTATTTATTAATTAATTGTTTATAACTTTTGATTAATTAATTGATTACATATCACATTCAATGACATGGGTAATAAATTAAGGGGCTTAATAATTTTAATTTATTTAATTAATTGCTTTACGTATGTGGGAGGGGATAAGACATTAATGAAGGGGATAAGACTTTAAAGAAGGGGACAAGATATTAAAGAAAGGGGGGTAAGGTAATAAAGGAGGGATAAGGAAATGAATGAGGGGGAAGAGAGTCGGTGAAAAGGAGATATGACGGGGAGGAGTCTTACGGGGAGGATTATCATTTTGGGGAAGGGAAGCATTTTGGAGGGGAGACAATAGTTCTGTTTTTTCTTGGATTTTTTGGTTCTGTTGTTCAGTTCAACAGTCTTTGAGAATCATTGCTGGGGGTTTTGGGCATGGGGGCCAAGATTCCTTTCAAATTCCTAGAGCTAGGGAGTCAGACAAGCTGCTCCTAGCTGGCTGGGAGGTTAGTCGATTTGGGCAGAGTTGGTCAATGCATCAGGCTAGGCAAGGTAGCAACAAGGTAGCAGGGAAGGGACAACCATATCAATGGTAATTAGCATCAGAAGAAGGTATTTTATTATGAATTGCTGAGTTATTTTCATGCTGTAGATAGATTTTAATTTCTGCAGAATATTTATGCTTATGATGTGAATGAATAATTTACGTATGAGAAGGCATTTATATGTTAATTGTATCAAAATTTTGTATTTAATTAAGTATGGTCACTACATCTCTGGACATAAGAAAAAAGTCATTAACCTTATCTTCACAAGTAGAGTCACTATCTATGTCTCCTGAAGAGTCATCATTGTTTACACATAAAATTTTCTTTTTACAAAATCTCTTGGATTTGTACTCCTCTTCACCTTCAGAGTTATGGTCCTTCCTCTTGTGTGGAAACTTAGATGCAAAGTGACCTGTCTTTCCACAGCTAAAAAATTTGAAGGGAAACTTTCCTTGGTACTTGCATGATCCTTTCTTTAGTCTTCTCACAATTTTTTCTTCAATTTCATCAGGCTCAGAATCCTCATTCTTATCTGCTCTAAATGATGCTTCTCTAGAGGTGGGTGTGTCTTTACCTATCCTCATTTCAGATGCAGTCAATGCTCCTAGAATTTGATCAAAAAGTAGATATTTTATATCATTAAGTTCTTTTATAGCAGAGACCTTTGTGTTGAACCTATCTGGCAAAGATCTCAAAATTTTATGAACTAACGAGGCTTCCTCAATTTTTTCACCAAGTCTTTTCATTACATTTACTAGTTCTTAAACTCTCAGAAAGTACTTCCCAAAAGTTTCATCCTCTTTCATCTTTAGCTTTTCAAACTATAATCTGTAGGTTTGAAGCTTGGCATCCTTTACCTTCTCATTACCTTCATAACTTCTAATGATTTTGTCCCACATTGCTTTGGTGGATTCTAAGTGCATAACTTTTACAAATTCTTCTTCTGCAAGCCCACTCAGAATAACATTCATACCCTTAGCATTGAATCTTAATTCTATCTTGTCATCCTTAGCATCTAGTACTATTGGCTTTACATAACCAGTCTCTACCACATCCAAGATTACTGCACCTAAAGCCATTATGTAGGTTCTCATCCTAACTTTCCAGAAGCCAAAGTTTTTTCCATTGAACAGGGGGGCCTTATTGGTTTAAGTTCCTCCATGGCTAGTAATGTTTAAGCTCTAGGATCTACCCTTAAATAAAGGGAACTTTCTCTGATACCAATTGTTGGTCAACTGAGAGGGGGGAGTGAATCAGTTGTAACTGTGCTTAAATAGTTATGCCCATTTTAAACTCTTTACATAACACTCAATGGTGATCAGAATAATGCAGGGAAGTAAGAAATAGAATATTCAACATCAATCACACACATGAAATATACAGAGACGGATATTTCCTGAGCAAACCCATAAAGGTAAAAACCTCTTCTTCTTGATATGGTAAGTAGACTTTATTTTCAGTACATTATCATTCTTAGGAGAACCAACTCCCTTTGATGCTACCACCTTTGTTTTTCAAGTTGCAACTTGCTGAGAGCACCAACTCTCTGGTTTTTCTAGCACCCACTAGAAGGAAACATCAACTCCCTGGTTTCTCTAGCACCCACTAGAAGGAAGAACCAACTCCTTGGTTTCTCTAGCACCCATTGGAAGGAAGCACCAACTCCCTAGTTTCTCTAGCACCCACTATAAGGAAGCACCAACTCCCTAAGTGTTCCAGCACCAACTGGATCGAAGCACCAACTTCCAGTCACACAGGCACCAACCTGTATAACAGAGAGCAATAGTTCTCCCTTGCACCACCCTGCCACCCTGGTTTTGTTGGATGCAACTAGATGGAAGCTACAACTCCTTCTGTTCAAGAACCCACTTGAAATTTTGAGCACACCAATCCTCCCTAGCACCTCCCTACCACCCTGAAATATTAATATTTTCCTTTTACAACTTTATCACAGTGATACAACATTTATCTATGGCTTACCAGTCTCATCACTGTTCTACTACACTACTCTTCTCTGCCTACATCAGTGTCTCTCTCCTTGCATCTGTTGCTTTTTCTTTTCTTCTCTCAAATATTCATTTATGTTCCTTGCTTCTTCTGTGATTGAGCTCCTACACACTGAATGATTCTACCCGCATAATCCACACTCAACAGCCGCTCCATATCATCTTTGTTCTGTGTTTTTATACTCTTTGTGCACCTTCTGCATCCTTCATGCGCAATACCTCTACATGCTCTTCACAACATCATTGTTCTACCCTTCAAGTTATTCACTGTAGCTCTTCCTCACTCCTCCATAGCTCAACAACAAAATTACCTCACTTCTCTGTTCTGCATGCTTTTCTCACATCGAGTCCTCTCCTAATCATCATGGAAATTCTTCATCTTCTCTAGCGGTTCTGTTCCCCATGAGTTCATCATCAATGGTCGTTATGATGAGGTTCCTTAGCTTCTCTGTCATTCACGACAATTCATATTCTCTGTCAGTTACAGCCAGTCAACTATGGCTTCTTAGGATTCTAAGCCCCTTCCTTCACATGACCATTGGCAGTGACCAAGTGGTTATTCAAAAAGGTGCTACCCTATTTCTGTCTAGTGAGCACTGGATTTGTTTCACGATATGACCTTGGGCTATGAGATTCATGTGACCATGTGATTGAGGCCGTGTCCAAATATGGTTTATACCAAACTGATTTTCACCCCGCAATTCACCGCGAGCCTCCACACATCCTTTCTCCAAAACCATGGTTTCAATTGTGGCCCTCTCATGAAAACTTAAGGCCCGAGCATGTTCTGGCCCCGCAATGGATCATGACCATCGATATCATGATCTTTATGGTGCTCTTGAATGGATGGTTTAGATCTGTCCTCCCAATTCTGTGGACCAGATCTCTCCTTCCTCCATCAACGACCGATGTTTCCTTCGTGATCCGAGCTCTAGGAGTTTCAACTCTCAAATCCTCTTGCTGTTGACTGGATATCTTTCAGAATGGAAGATCTACTAACATATGTCCTCTTCAATCGAAGGCTCTTCCTTCTTTCCTTTTTCCACACGCAATCCTTGGTCTCAATGATCAGATGAAACATGTCCCTCCAAACCAATGGATGAGATCGATTTCACGACTTTGCATATCACGAGTTCCTGCTATGAGTTGCCTTGAAACTCCCAAATCGTGAAACTCTGAAATGATTCATATCATATCAATGGTCGATATCTCTCGGTGATCTGACAATCCAAATCATTTTGTGACTTCACATATCACGAGTTCCTACAACTCTCACCTTTGACTTCTCCAGCTCACAAGTCAGTGAAATGATGGTCTCTCACCACATGTCCTCTGGATCCAACGGTTCAGATCTTATTGTGATTTCGCATATCACGAGTTCCTACAATTCTCACCTTTGACTTCTCCAGCTCGCGAGTCAGCGAAATGCTGATGTCTCACCATGTTTCCTCCGAATCCAATGACCTATATCATTTTGTGACTTTTCATATCGCGAGTTCGAGGATGGCTCTTGTCCATTATCCTCTTCGCAGTTATACTGGATTCAACGGTTTCTAGTGCTTTGCACTTTGATCCAATGGCTGAGGTCTAATCTCCTCCTCTGCACACTCCTCCTGTCTAGACTCTGATCTGATGGTCATCGGGTATTTGGGATTGCTGATCTAACTACCACTGTCGTTCCTCCTCCTGATCTTATGCATCCTCCCAACTTGGAAGAATTTCTAAGTGTCAAAGGTTCTATGAACTTTGATCCTTTTGCGAGCCTTGATGTATGGGATATTTTCTGCATGTCTTAGAATGCTATCTCTCCTGAGATTTGGCAAAATTTTCCCTCGACCTTGGCACACACTTGCGCTCTGCGTGCAACTCTGTGATATTCCTCCTGAACCTCTCAAGATTTCTCTTCTGTGTATTTGTTGTTGTTCTTTCCATGCACACTTGCCAACATCGATGCTCTTCTTTCCATCAATGACAAGCACACTCTACCTGTAAACATGCCAACATTTCTTTCAGTGTTTTTCTATGTAAGCACGGCAGTATAGGATCTGTCAGATGCAAAAGTGTATAGAGTGAAATCCTGAGAAAAAATGGGACTCATCAAGGAAGGTGCTTCTATTATGGATTTTCTAATTGAATCAAAATATTGACTTTCTTGTGGTCCCCATCTATAAAAAATCGTCCTTTTTAATTAGATTTTGTAGAGGTCTAACCATTTCCGAAAAACTCGAGACAAATCGTCTAACAAAATTAATCTTACCCAAAAAGGATTGCATGACCTTTTTGGAAGAAGGAGGGGGGATTTTAGTAATGGCTTGGGTTCTCTTGAGGTCAATAATAATTCCATCTTTAGATACTATAAACCCAAGAAGTTTCCCTTGTTATACTGCAAAGACTGATTTTTTGGGATTGAGAGATAAGCCGAACTTGTGGCATCATTCTAAGATAGCCCTAACGTGAGACAAGTGACCTTTATTGTTTTTTGAAAATACTGTGACATCATCAAGATAGACCAAAATTGAATGGTTAATGAGGCCATGGAAATAAATATCCATTTCTCTTTGAAAAGTAGCACCGAAATTTATAAGTCCAAAAAGCATTCTCTTGTAGGCATAAGTGCCCCACGGGGTACGAAAGGTGATTTTAAGTTGGTCCAAAGGAGACATAAGGGCCTGGTTGTATCCTAGAAAACTATATAATAAAGATAGTCTTTCAGAACCAGATACTTGTTGTAGGATTTGTTCCATTGGAGGAACAGGGTAGTTGTCTTTATCAGATGGTCGATTTAAATTTTGAAAATCGCCACAAAGTCGAATTTCATCACTTTTCTTCCTTACAGGGACTAAGTTAGATACCCATTGAGTATGCCTAACTGGGAAAATTATATTTGTAGTAAGTGATTTATTCAGTTCCTTTTTCACGGTAGGTTCCAATTTAGGATGCATTTTCCTCAATTTCTGTTGAAAAGGCTGAGTTTGGGGTTTCATAGGGATTACATGTTGTATGCTGTTTGGGCCGAAATTTTTTAGGTTGTCGTATGTCCAAGGAAATACATCTTTAAATTATTTAAATAATTTTATAAAGGCATATCTTTCTTGTTCAGAACATCCCTTTCCCAAATTAATATTTTGAGGATTATCTCGGGTTCCTAAATTAACAGTTTCATAGAGAAAATAGGAACTATTTGTTTTGCAATTGACTACCCCTCTAAACTTGTCATGCAAGTCATAAAATTTCTCTAATCTCACAACAAATTTGGGGATAGAGTTGACCAACTCGCATGTTGATTCAGGAGATCAAGGATCAGATATTACCATGAAGTCTCGGAGATTCTCGTCGTGAGTGCCTTCATCAATAATTGCATCCTGGAAGGTGTCTTCCATATGCAGAAATTTGATGATCTATTGATCATTGTCAAATACTCTCCAATTTTTTATGTTATCCGGAATTGATGGCCTGAATAACAATTCAATCGAAAATGTGTTAGGAGAAATACCCTTAGCGGGCAATAATTTAGAAGCAACAATGGATAGTAAATAAACTTCTAAATTACTCATCCTAGGAATGGAATTTATATTAAATGCTAGAAATATATGCATTAAACCCCATACCTCAGTTTGGTAATTCTTGAGATGTGGTGACAAACAATGTATTTCATTTCTTTCCTGTTTTACTACTATTTTTGAATCACCAAATACTATCAAATTTTTCACGTCCATGTCTAGTGCTTTCCTAAGTCCTTGCAAAAGTGCTTCGTACTTGGCTGTGTTGTTAGTACATTCAAACTCTAATAGACAATAAATAAAAGTTTTATTACCTGTAGGGTCGATGAGAACACAACCGGCACCTGCCCCTTCTTGTGATTTGGATCCATCAAAATATAGGGACCAGATTTGTGTGTCATTAGCAGTATTTTTCGTATTTGGTGAAGTTAGTGCCTGAGTATAGGTTGTTACTTCATATTGTTTTTCTAGATCATTGATAGAGGAAATTTCGGTCATGAAGTTACCAAAAAATGTATTCATTCCCTGTGTTTCAATTGAATTTGTAGTGGTAACAAAAGGCTTATTTGTATCGTTTATATCTGTCATGGTATGCTTAAGGTAACATTCTATGTTTATTCTGATCTTATTGGGTTGTCCATTTTCAGGAAGCCACAAATGAGACCAGTCTGTAGAAAAATAACCATGTAGTTTTTTTGACCAATATCTGCTTAAAAACATACCATAAACTTCAAGAATGTCAACAACGATATTATCAATAACTTGATGAACTTTGGGATTGGATGATAATCTAATCAACACATTTTTAAGTTCACTGATCACTTTAACATTCATTCAATCTAGCTGAATGATTTTTAAATCAGAAGGTTTTACTTCTGCATTAATTTTCTGGCATACAGATATAGGCATCACATTTGATATGCATCAGAGTCAACCATTTAGTTATGTACATTCCTATTAAATTTTTCAAAAGTCAATAAAAGAGGGGGGACATTTTTTCGTGCAGAAAAAGCAAAATTCTATTGATTTTTTATTGTTGTCCCTGAAACAGTTTTATCTAAGTTTCCTACAGTTTTTTTTTGATAAGTCCATTTTGTATTGATTTTCAGATTTCTTTTTACTTGGGACATTTTTAGTTGTGGTTGATTCAATTTCTGTTGATTTTTTGTTGCTAACATCATTCTTTTTACTGTTTTGAGGAATTCTTTGAAGCATTTTCTGCAAAATAAGAGGAAATTTCAGCAATTCAAAAACATAAATATTTTCCCTTATTTTTTTTAGATCTTCAATTAGATCATACTCTAAAATTGGGGTAGCTAGGATTTGTCTAGTTTTAGTTTTCTTTGGTTTTTTTGAAAACACATTTTTACTTGTTTCAGGTGCATGCTTGTTTTGTGTTTTGTTTCTAGTGTTGTAGGGATGAACAGTTTCAAATTTTTCTTGAAAAATACAGTCCGACAAGTGCCCTAAAACAGGAGGATATGAGTCTTCCTCTTCTGGTACCTTCTCCTCAATTGTATCATCAAAATTTCCGGGCAAAGCGGAAGATGAATTGTCATGTGCTTCCAATATCGCTTGCAATTCATACTATAAACTTTCAAAATTTAGACCTTTTGTGGTCGGGTTTGGCCGGTTTGGAGGAAAAGGTTTTCTAAAAGGAGGTTTGAAACTTCCTTTACTTGTAGATGCCTCCTCAGTGGACCTTTTCAATTCAACTACCTGATTGGACAGTTTCTGGAAATCTTTCTGCAAGATCTCCAAGTCTAATGTTTCTTGTTGATGTTTAGGTTGAGGAGGCCTAGTGAGAATTTCTATTTTCTTTTTAGAAGATGAATTTGTTTCAGCTTCACTACTTAGATGATATTTTAAGCTCAATATATGTTTCTCAATTTGACTTTCCTCCTCAAGGGATTCTAACGACGTGTTCTTTTTGGACCTTTTAACCCATATGGCTATGTTGTTATGCAAGGCCTTCGTATAATATGCAACAATTAAGTTTTCTACGAGCATCGAATCTGCAGGGATTTTGTTTTTTAGTGTTAGGAATATCTGGTTAAAGTCTTTGAATTTTTCTTTAGGTTTCATATTTAAGATAGAGAGTTCCATTACCAAGACTTTTGGAGATTTATCATCTCCAAATTTTTCCAGAAAGCAAGTTTCAAACTTGTCCCAAGAGACGATGGTCTGAGGATGTTGGGAAAAATACCAATTTAAGGCATCTCCCTCAAAATTATAAGGAAATTATCTGCACATGACATATTCGTGTTCGACGCTCTGGAGTCTAACGACTAGAATAAATTTCTTTATGTGATCCTCAATTGATTGATTCGAATCTAGATCAAATTTGGGCAGCCATTCCTCCAGATGTTTAGGTAATGGGTGTTTGGGTCTAGGCACAACCATGACATTTTGATCGATCCATGGTCTGGAAGGATTATTTTGGTTTGCCATGGGATTTGGCGGAGTCGAAGGTTGAGATGGTTCATATGAAGAAATTCCTTCATCCAAGGATTCACCTCCCGAAGAAGGTGGAGAAGAACCAGGTGGGGATGGTGGAATACCAGATCCTCCAGCACCGAGGATAAGTTCTTCAGTAGGATTGGTAATATTATCAGTCCTTATAGTGTTTCTAGGCAGAACAGTGCCTTGGAGTTGTTCTTGAAGATTTGTAAATTCAATAGGTTGATTGAGTTGTCTACCAGGTTATCTAATACAGGATAAGGCACTTTGAGTTCTCATGAGTGACTGGCGGACAATTTCTTGGACGTCAATCCCTTGAGGGAGTGGTGTCACTAGTTCGACAGGAATATCGGGGTTATTGTTTGAGGTAGTCGTTGTTTCAAGTGTAACGTTTTTTTTTAGAGAAACTATGTGTTACGACAGGAGAATGGTTGTTTGGAGGGGTGTTCAACCTCCACGTGCCATCAATTAATATCAGACCCTCATTCTAGTGCCATTTGTTGACAGGTGTAAGTGACACACCGTCAACTAGAAGGACAGAATCAGATCGGGTTTGTCTAATTAACCCAACCCATTTGGAATGAACTGACCCAACGGGTTTAATGGCTTTCTTAGCCAACTAAGTCCTAAAAATAATAAAAGAAATAAATTAACCTAAAGCTACGATTCTAAAGATTTATGTACTAATTACAAATGTTGAAATAGAAACATGAATATATACACATGATTATAAACAGTCTATATACAGTTTACAAGGTTTACTTGTAATCATGCGAAATGAATGTTCCTAAAAGTGATTCTAACTAAGATAAAGAAATAGCATAAATCTTTTTGTTTTCTTTTTTAATGTTTGAAGAATTTAAAACTAATAAATACTAAGCAAATACAATTGAAACGATAACACAGAAATAGTCAAAGCTAATTAATGCAGTCATCGTTTTGTTAATAAATAATTTAATTAAATAACACATAGACTAACCTATAATTGATCATCTAAACTAATTTTATATTCCTATGTTGTTCGAGATCCTACTTGTCATGCATGTAAGGGAAACCTGTCACAGAACAATACTAGTACTTCCAGAATAAATTCAAAGAATTTTTTGATGTGTTGGAGTGAGAATATAACAGTAGAAAGATGACTGATTAAAAATCATGTGATCTTATGATAATCAATAACTCAGAACGAAAGGAAACTCAATTCAGAGTATTAATATTATAAATCATTTAATATCTGAAATAAATTCAATAACAATCAAATGATAGATTGATCACAGATACAGAATGGAATGACAAATTATGGACATTTTTTATAATATTTAACAATATGAAACACTATATGATGACAAGGCTACAACTAAATGAACCATAATAATATCTCATAATACAAAGGTAATAGCAGAACAAAAATGGAATAAGAATCACACATGTCTAAATCCAACGGTGAATTGTTTTCCCATATCCATTCCCAAAATCACATCATGTCCATATTGTATTCCAGCCAAAAGTTCTCTTTACTACCAAACAACAACCACTATTTAAACTTGTCTAGGATTAACAAACTCTTATCATGCAAGATAAAGGATAATCCCAAAAAAAAAGGATTGCTTTACAAAAATAGAATAACAAGAAACACTCCTGTAGGAGTTTGTTTATCAAAATTAATTACATAAATTTCACAGTTTTATCAATAAAAAGATAAATTACTAATCTATGCAGCGCATGATCCATGATTACTTCTCCTTGTGAATAGCATCATAACTGTTATTTTCCTGGAAATGACAAAACGAAATTTCATTTTAGAAAAAAATACAAACTAACATTCATAAATAAAATGGCTATAGAATCGTGAGATTTTGTAGCTACTCTTATATTAACAAACAAAATTGAAATAAATCTATCTATTTGACTTTTATAACAAAATCAAATCAAAGAAAATCAAAACCATTTTTACCTTTTTAGAGATTAGACAATGAAGGGTTTGATAATTTTGAGTTAATGATAGCATTGAAATTTCTTGCGTTCTTGATAATCACACTACTGGTTCATTTGGGCCTTTTACTTACTCGATCTGCGTTGGACTAAACGCATGCCTTTAATTCTTGATTTTCTCTTTCAAGCAAGGAATTTCGAGCTGTCAAATGTTTTAACTATGCCTATAAATATGGTATGTCTTTGTAGTATCGTTCTACCCAATCAAGACAATTCTCACAATGTACAAGTGCTATAGCAGACAAAGGTTGAGTGTACTCAACAACGGGGGCTTCGATCTTTCATGTAGATTGTTTCAAATCATGGCCTATACCAATGAAGCCATCTTGATTTTTTAGAAATGGGGGTAGTTTAGAAACGAAATTGTATTGTATAGCTTTACTAATGGTTTCATTTTTTGAGACACTGGTTATCCACGTCTTCTCGGGAAAGGAATTCATTGATCCCATCATCGGTCAAGTGATCATAGACCTCGATCACTGAGATCAAGAACAGATGATACTGTTATCGATTTCTCAGACTCCTGGATATTAACCTGCCTGGTCTCTTATTCACAAAACTCAAATCTGAGTTACCGCGTTTCTTCTTTTTGTGATTTTTCTTAATAGTTGGTTTGTCATTAAAACCCTGAATCGGCTCAACAGTAGGAGCAAGGGAAACCTTCTCCTTTAATACACCTATTACTTCCTCTAACGATTTTATGAGTATGAAATTAACTCGTGGTTTTTTTCCCAAAGGGTTTTGTATAGAAACAAAGTTTGGTTCAGTGGATGCCCAATCTCCACGTGGATCAACACCTTGAATCTTGTTGGTAGGGTTACATGGACTAGGGTTCGTATTTAAATGAAGAGGTTGTTCAAATTTGTTCTTGGGTAGGGTGAATTTATTCTAACACGGGAAATCTTCCCAAGTATCCACAATCTGAGATAAATGTGATAGCAACAAAATTTGAATAAGCCCATGGTGTAAGAGGCTAGATAGAGGGTTTAAACTCTGTTTCTGATAACACTTTTACATTTTATGTAGGCTCATCAACAGATATAAAGGCATATTTATCTTGAACCCTAGGAAAATCATCAATAGGAGGATGTGATATAAAAACACTAAGCCATACCTAACCTCACAAGTTATAAATTGTTTAAGAATTAGAAGCAAGTCGTTCCATCTGGGTTTTAAGAGAGTAATAGGTGTACCTTTAGGGCAACATGTCGTTTTCTTAGAGACCATGAAAAGACCCCAAGGGATGCCTTCTAACTTGGCATTTTTGAACCATTTTTCTCCCTCCTGTGACATTCCAATAGCTCATTCTATATAATCCTCGGTTACTTCAAGTTGCAGATCCCCAATTTTGGCTTTAAAGAAATCAAATGATTGAGAAAAATCCTGTGCCACTGCCAAGTTATAACCGTCGAACTTTAGGATGAAAATGTCCCAACCATGGGCCTGTAAATCACCCCTGGCATCATCGTGGGAAAGAAGGGATTGAGAGCCATTAGGTTCAATTCGAACCATGCTAGCCATGGTTGCTATCAAACAGACAAAGTAAAGGCAATGAGAGGGAGGCTTCATTTTCCAATATACAAACAATAGCGATTGGTCTGTAAAATGGGAAAAGGCCCGATACCTACGGACTTGGGAAGCTATCATGCTTGGTATTTTTAGCTTTGAATGGAAAAGAAACAGAGGATGTGCAGGCTTGTGAACCACTATGTACAATGAACATTAAACCCAAACCATTATCAGTTTCCTATTCGAACAATGAATGAGAGTCTTAAATGTATAGGACAATAGGATGATGTGTAATTGTGAGTACATTAGTCCTGTACCAGGGTGATATGAAAGCGATATGACTGGTAATATCAAGGAGCACATTTCAAATGTTTATCTAAGGTTCTGTACGATTAGACACGTCAAATATTAAAATCATATAATCAACCATAGATGTGATCAAGCCATATTTCCCATAGTGAATAAAATGGTTGCAATGGATTAATCAATAATCTTACAAAACTTAAGACTGATAAAAATATAGGTCCCATTGAGGTATACCTTATTTAGCAAAAGAAATGAAGAAACCACAAACTACAAAATGATTAACGAAGACAAACTTTTGTTTCAATTTCATGCTTACAGTCATGAAAATAAACAAAATAAATGAAAGTTTAAACGAAATACTCATATAATTGGCTAGCCCAATGAAAATCCTCGAAACCAAAAGACATAAACGTTTGTAAATGTAAGGAGGAGGAAACTGCAGAAATATTTTATCTCTTTATGATGACTTTTAATTTTAATAAAATTTGACAGAATTGGTGGCTGCCAACATTGTTTTGTATTGCGAGTGAACATCAACAACATTTATCCACAATGCATCAACCAACCATGTTGTCAAAACAAATGAAACCAAGATTGCATCATCAGATGTAGCAGACTGTGTAGGAATCAATATAACAACAACAAACCTTTAAGCGTAACACACCCAACATATTGCCTCTAGTCTACAATGGGGTCCCACCTACTAGTTAATTATTATTATCATAAATAAATAGTAGAGCTTAGCAATCCTTTGCGGGTAGTATTCATCATTGTGATTGTTGAGTCTCAATTTTGACACTTCTAATGCCGTATATTACCCTCTATATGAGCCTATTTTACCTATGCTATGAGTATATACCCCACTGTTTCTTCCATAAATACACTTGATTACCTTGTTCATGTGCATAAGGGGTAAATTATGATTAAGGCATGATTTGTTTAGTTTTCTTGAGTTAATTCGATTAAATGCTTGATTATGTATGATACTAATCACTTTGAATCTTAAGAAGCATGATCAGGTACCCAGTTTATTCTGGTACCAAGGCTCCACCTATTCTAGTACTAGCCTGTGCTAATCCGGTACTAGACATAATTCAGAATTTTTGAATGTTTCTAGAAGAAAATTGGGCTCATGGGTTTTGTCCAAAGTGATGTTTTCATGTGGAATCATGCATCATAATTCACCCAGTTTGCACGTGTGGACCTCCAACTCAAGGGGAATGTTTCTGCCAAAATTAGCAAAAAACTCAAACTACCAACTTGTGCCTCGATTTCTGTGCATATGGTATCATATGTAGAAATTATAATACATGAGTTTTGTCCAAAATATGACAAATGGAGTAATTCGCGAGCCATTTTTCAAAATTATAATTGGTTTGGGAGATATGGGTGGGGGGCTAACTCGAATCTGCCCAAATTGTTAAAAAAACACAGATTTTTGGGATTTATCCTAAAATTGTAAAAATTGTTTTCTTAGTTTGGGGATTCGGTTTCATCCATTCCTCCATGGATTTTATGTATAAATAAGACCTAGTGGGTTTGAGTAGAGAAAAGAATTATTATTATGTAAGATTGTCTCTTGAAGAAAGAGGAATTGTTATGTTGTAGCGTTGATTCTTGAAGATTGTGGATTGTACCTCTAATTTTCTCAAGTAATGATATAAATTGCAGTTCATGGAATTGATGCATGTTATCAGACATTTCATTCTGTAAGTTTATTTTAAAGATACCTTGTTGGTACGGCAAGGGCCCACTGACCCAAGCAAGGAAAGATTCTATGTATTTATTGTATATGTAATTCTAGTTTGTGTATGGACGAAATCATTTTTGTTTTGATCATAAACATCTAACTTTATTTCTGTTTTGCTTCAGTAAACATTTGACAAAATACAATAAAGATGTGTGGCAATTGTGAGTGAGCGAGTGAGCATTTTTGGAGTGCAATATAGATTTCTGGAGTGTAATATGGATTTATGAGTGCAACATAAATTCTTGAATGAATATTTGCTATCCCTGTATGTGTGTGTAGACAATCATTTGATATATTTAATGTTGTAGTGTTGTTTCTATCTTGCAAAACTAGGGATAATCAAGACCTCCATCTCTCACCTTACATGTGCCTAAAGTGGAGTGTCTTCCTTCACATGTGATTTCCTCTAGCATTGATTGATGTTTTCCTTTGAGCATATGCAGAGTGTTGGTTGTTTTAATTGCTACAGGAAACAAGATATGAGTTCAACTCTTCATTTCATGAGCCTCTAATGAACATACTTGTTGTGACATCCCCAAAAATAAAGTGTTTTCGAAATTTAAAATTTGTTGGAAAATTATTCCGTTTTTGGTAAATTCGAATTTGGATTTTTTTTGCCATTTATGGCAATTTCAAATTTCAAATTTGATAATTGTAATTAATTATTATGACTTTTGGGTAAAGATATGATTTGACCCATCTAACTATTTAACTATGACACTTGTATGAAAACAAAATATTTTATATTGATTGCAGGAGGACAAATGGAACAACCATGTTAAAATCAACTGACCATGACTCCATGAGTGGGGAACATGTTGGAACTACCTCTGGGATGATTGTTACAAGTAGAAAATCAGAGATTTGACCATTGGCAGCCTCTGAAAATCAGGGATTTAGAAAGCTGTGAAAATTCCCAAGGGAGGGAAAAAGACCTAGGCAATTTTTTTTTATTGATAAATAGCATATGTGAGGAGGCAGGATGCTGCCAAGTATGCTAGGAAAAGAGACTATTGATTCTCTTTCCTTGCTGTTATGAACACTACTAAGTGTGAGGCGAGAGGAATCTACTGGAGTTGAAGGACATTGTTGAGGAGGAGTTTTCCAAGGTCTCCCTCATGGATTCATGGTCAGGCTAGGGGGTGAATAGGACAAGCGATTTGACTGCCCTATTCTAAGGTTGGGTGGAACATGGTTGTTCCATTTGTCATTTTGAAATTTTTTATTCAGATATGTCTATCTACCCCTACTTTGTTCAATGCTAATAGAATTATTGATTGATAGAATGCAGTAGTGTAAATCTGGGTGAACAAATCAACTTATACCAGAAAAATGGATCTGTCACAAATGGGTTGAACTATGGGATAGACCTTACAGGTTTAACTATAGGTGTCGATCGAAACTGTATTTGCATCATTGTTAAGAATGGCATTTTTAAAGAACATTGTCCAATTGGTGATAAGACTCCCTACCAATTATGTATTGTACATGAATCAGAATAATTATTTCCTGTATATTATGTCGTCTATGAATATGTTCAAAGAGTTGTTTCCTTTTGAAAGAGAAATTGAGGCCTAAATATGTACACGTATATTTTATGCACATAGTCGTTTCACGGTAGGAACAATAAGCTAGTTTTATGTGTGCAG
>SNQJ01S0062382.1:66614-80393 GCA_010110895.2 Picea sitchensis
AATTAAAAGTACAATTACAGGAATTGTGGGACAAAGAGTATATCAGACCGAGTGTTTCACCATGGGGGCCACCAGTCCTCTTTGTGAAAAAGAAAGACGATACTCTAAGACTATGTATCGATTATAGACAACTGAACAAAATGACTATTAAGAACAAATACCCCTTACCAAGGATAAATGATTTGTTTGATCAAGTAGGTGGGGCCAAGATATTTTCAAAGTTGGATTTATGATCTGGTTATCATCAAGTTAGGATAAAAGACGAGGACATAAGAAAAACAACTTTTCGGAAAAGATATGGACACTACGAATTCGTAGTCATACCTTTCGGACTCACTAACGCACCAGCCACATTTATGTGCCTGATGAACAATACTTTCAGTCATTACTTAGACAAGTTCGTGGTAGTATTTATCAACGATATTATGGTCTATTCAAAAACGGAGGAAGAACATGATGAACACTTAAGGATAGTTCTGCAAACGTTGAGGAAACACAAACTATATGCCAAATTTGACAAGTGTGACTTTTATTAAAAAGAAATACAATATCTAGGACATATAATTTCAGCAAAAGGCACTGTTGTAGACCCGGAGAAGATAAAATCCATTATGGAATGACCGGTACCTAAGGATGTAGCGGATATTCGGTCATTCATGGGAATCACCGGATATTACCGCAGATTTATAGAAGGGTTTTCCAAGATAGCCTACCCTATCATGTCATTACAAAAGAAAGGGACCAAGTTTAACTGGTCAGAGAAGTGTCAAGACAGTTTTAACAAACTGAAGGAATTATTGAAAACTTCACCCATATTGAAGGTAGCAGACCCAGATAAAGACTTCACCGTATGTGTTGATGCAAGTAAAGAAGGACTAGGTGGTGTCCTAACTCAAGAAGGACACATTATTTTTTATGACTCCCGGAAATTAAAAGAACACGAGCGAAATTATGTCACTCATGACTTAGAATTGGCAGCAGTAATTCACGCCTTAAAAATGTGGCGACACTACATAATGGGAAGACAATTTCTACTATTGACGGATAATAATGGGGTGAAATATCTGTTTAGCCAACCAGATATTAATGCAAGACAAGCAAGATGGCTAGCCCTCTTGAGAGAATTCGACTTCGAGGTCAGACATATCAAGGGTAAGGAAAATAAAGTAGTAGACGCTTTAAGTAGAAGAGTCCATGGGTTATTTGAGATAAATATCAGTAAGGCAGAAAGTGATCTGGAAAAAAGAATAAGAATGGAAAGTATTAACGATGGAAATTACACTAAGATAATGGAAAAATTACAAAAAAGTACCGCAAACTCAGATAAAGCAGATCTAAGTATCGACAAGAAGGGACTATTACGATTTAAAAATAGATTTTACATACCAGATTCAACAGAGTTAAAATTAACAGTTTTGGATGAAGTGCATAAGAAACTGTATTATGGCCATCCAGGTTACCAGAAAATAATAACAACACTTAGAAAACTATTTTACTGGCCTAATATGAAGGGTGAAACAACAGAGTACTTGGCTAGGTGCCAAGATTGACAGTAGGTTGAGGCCAGGCACCAACATCCAGCCGGCCTATTATAGCCATTACCAGTACCAGAATGGAAATGGGAGACCATATCACTGGACTTTATAACAGGTTTTCCTAAAACTCAGAAACAGAATGATTCTATCATGGTTGTAATCGATAAACTCAGTAAGTTTGCACACTTTATTCCTGTAAAGTCTACTTTTAAAGCTATAAACATTGATGAAATATTCATGAAATTTTTTTTAGACTGCACGGTATTCCTAAAATGGTGATTTCAGATAGAGATGTAAAATTCACATCCGCTTTTTGGAAGGAATTGTTTGCAGGGATAAATACTAATTTGAATTTCAGTACAAGTTATCATCCACAAACGGATGGACAGACTGAAAGGACAAACCAAATCGTAGAGGATATGCTCTGCATGTGCGTAAGAACAAAACCGAACAAGTGGGAAGGCTATCTGCACTTGGTAGAATTTGCATATAACAATGGGTACCAAACTTCGGCTAAGTTAAGCCCTTTCGAAGTATTGTACGGTAGAAAGTGTACGAATCCAATTAGCTGGGATAACCTGGCTGACAGGCTCATGGTTGGACCAAATTTGCTCCAAGAAATGGAGAACATGGTAAGGAATGTACAATAGAATTTAAAAGAAGAACATGACAGACAAAAGAGCTATGCAGATCAGAAAAGAAGACACTTGGAATTTCAAGTGGAAGACCATGTTTATTTGAAGGTCAAAGCTGGAAAAAGTTTGTTGAAGTTAGGGAATTGTGTTAAGCTGGTACCCATGTTTTGTGGCCCCTTCGAGATACTAACTCGAATTGGACCCGTAGCATACCAACTTGCTCTTCCAGCTAATCTAAGAATTCATAATGTATTGCATGTTTCTTTGTTGAAAAAGTATGTTCATGAACCTACTCATATGATTGATTGGAACTTGGTGCAAGTGGAATCTGAAGGTGAGTTCCAGGTGGAACCCTTATGTATTATGGATCGGAGAGAAATAGCACTTCGGAACAGAGTTTTCGCTCATGTAAAGGTGTAATGGAAGCACTTTAGTCTTGAGGAGGCCACTTGGGAGTTGGAGGGAGATCTGTGGAAATATCATACAATCCTGTTCCAAGAAGGGAACGAACACTGAGTACAGTATTTTATTGAAGGGGGAGAGGATGTGACATCCCCAAAAATAAAGTATTTTTGAAATTTTAAATTTGTTGGAAAATTATTCCGTTTTTGGTAAATTCGAATTTGGAAAATGTTTTCCATTTATGGCAATTCCGAATTTCGAATTTGATAATTGTAATTAATTATTATGATTGTTGGACAGAGATCTGATTTGACCCAACTAATTATTTGAAACTTATCTCGCATGGGCATGAAGTGTTTCCAGCCATAAACTGAGTCGTCGATACCCTCGAAGGGGAGAAGTGAGCTTAAATGACCTTATGGGTACCCTCGCAGCAAAAAACAGGGCCCCATCATCAGATTTGGTTACCTTCTTATAAAACGCCATTCTCAGGAAAATAGATAAGAAGTAATAACAACACTATAACCTTGCAAAGTAAAAAAACTGAACAAGAGACCGCGTGATATGCAAGTCTTCAGACAGATTAATACAACAACAAACACATATTTAATTTCTTTATCAAAAGCCAGGTCGCGAATGGGTTTTGCACACATACTAGAAAACAGTACTAACGGGATAAAAGGAAAGAAGACAAAGAGAAAATAAAAATAAAAATCATACCATTATAGTTACAGACTTAATCAATGTTTGTCGTGAATAAGCTTGCAAATAATTAAAGATACGCATTTTACTGGAGGGTAATTACATACTTTCTGAAAGGGGAAACTACAGTTATCAACCACCCAGTGGATTGGGAGGTCTACCAGATGGTAGAATTCCTTGGAAATAAAAACCCAGTATGGCCAGGACTGCTGAAACATAGAGAATCCTTATAAAACTCGGAAGAATTCCTCCCCCTGTCACCGAACAAAGTATACCACACAAGCTATAGTGTGGTTTTTTTTCCTTTTACCCTACAGGACCTCCTTTTTCTTATCGGCACCTTACTAAGGTATTAGTCATGGACTTAGGGGAGAACAAGGGTAACCCCTATGAGTAACAAGAATTCTTTATACGCATTTACCCGTATATATTGCCAGAGATGGGTTATTATAAGTCGAGACGAAGAAGCAACTTGCAGAATACATTAAAGAAGATAAATGGTTGAGTAAATTAGTAGAGAAACTTTGTTACTTGTTCTATGGGAGTCATCCAGTTCGTTCCTGGTTACCGTTCCCACCACCACCAAGATGGCCCTGCCCATAATGCATTCACGAAACCATGACCCTTATAGTCATCAGTGGAGAAATATCATAGATTGGCTTAGGCCTAAAGGAGAACATAATCGTGTTCAATAACCAGAACATAGGATAGTAGAAGCCTATCAGAGCGACAACTGGGCATATCGTTCCACCGGGTAACATCTTTCCGAACCATCGACATGTTTCAATGGAAGGACGATAACATGCAGAGTCTCTCGAAAGGGCTCGATAATGGAACAATAGGACATTGAAAACCCTAGTAAGAACCTTAATTACTCGGATAAATGCTAAAGGTACAAAGGATGAGGGAAACATGTGATGAGGACCAAGTTGGCATTACCAGAATAGACGAAATTTCCAGGTGAGGGTTTCGAAAGTTGCACACATAGAACTACCATTAAATGATAGGTACGAAGCCTTATTTACCTTCAGACAGTCAATTGGCGTTTCACATCAAGAAACAACAAATCAATTTTATCCTTCAAGTCCCGAACAAGTGGAAGACTTGTACACCCCAAATGCATTTTTTTTTACCACAAACCTATCGTTTGGGAAGGCTCACTGGAGTATTGTCTAGTTAAGCCGAAGATCATTAAAAGGATATGTTACTCAACCTCTATTAAGGAACAGGCTCAGAGTCAAAACTAAGTCTCTTAGTTACCGTTGTGGGATAGGCTCGAACCCTGGTCTTATATGCGTATCGGGTGAGTTAAATTTACAAAGTGGCAAATCAGAGTAGTCTGATGTATAAACATAGGAAAACCCTTAATTAAAGAAAGATTTTTGGATTTTAATTTCTAAGTCTTTTGCTATGCGGGCACTATGTACATGGGAATAGGTTGACATCAAATAAATTATTGAGACCTTAGTGGTTTACCTTGGCAAACCTCCTAACCATAGCAAGTTAAATTGGTATAGGAGTTTAAGTTATTCCATCAATGCAGTAATGGGATTTTTTTTTTTTTTATGGCAAATTTGGGGAGATTTGGGTTTATTACACATGTTATCTAAACAAGAACCTTTTGATTCACTGTTTGCTTGAGAAGTTTTGTTATCTTATTTCCCTTCTAAGTTTGGAGTTGTATTGTTGAAGTGTGCCTAGATTTGATTACTAGTTGTTGTTAAGAGTAGTAGCTATAGATAACTAATTCAAAGTCCATCTTTCCACTTCATGAGCTTGTAAATGGGCAAGGAAATATCTGTGCAAAATATTTTGAGTGCATGATTGAAAGTTTTTCTTTCTAATTTCTAAATTGTGTGAAGAGTATTATATTTGAAAACATAGTGTTTTGTTATTGTTGGTTTTCTTATCCAAGCTATACTAAACACACATAGGAACCTATCTGTTATCAGCACATATAGTGCATCAACTCTACTGACTATGAATCCCGGTTGATAATTTATGTTTGGTAATATATTATGCAAATAATTGCACCAACATTTTAGAGCCTTTTCAATTGAGTGTTTGCTTGAGAATTTTACGATGAGATTTATCTTTTGTTATTGTTGAAGTGTGCCCAGATTTGCTTGTTATTTGTTGTTAAGGATATTATCTACAAACAACATATTCAAAGTCCATCTTTCGACTTCATGAGCTTGTAAATGGACAAGTCATTATCTGAGAAAAATCTTTGAGTGCATGATTGCAATTTTTTCTTTCTAATTTATGAATTGTGTGAAGAGTGTTATCTTTGAAAACATAATATTTTGTTATTGAATGTTTCTTATTTTAGCTAAACTCATCAGACATAGGAACCTATCTGTTATCATCACATATAGTGCATCAACTCTATTGATTACGAATCCCGGTTGATAATTTATGTTTGGTAATATATTATGCAAATAATTGCACCAACAACGATTTTAATCATCAACAAACTGACGACTCCAAAAGGAAATATGTTTCTAACAGATTAAGAGCTCGGATTGTCTGGTTACACAGACCATGTAAACATTATATCAATAAGATAGACATCAAAATCAATATGTGACAAGGGGAAGTGAGCGGTTTAAGGGAAATATGATTGAGATTTTGGGAATAACTCATGGAAAGTGTTAAGTATGAGAGGGTTTATCCCTATATGCATAATCATTCGATTAATCATGTGAAAGAATTCTTGACTTCAAGAATAAAAAAATTCTGGTATGCTCTTTTGAATCTTGGAGCGGATGGAAGAAAAGGAAAGCAAAAAGGGGATAAAACAAACTATCTTGTATAGAAATAGTTGAAGCAGATAACAATTTCAATGATGTCTTCCAGGAGGAACATCATGACAAATGTGCAACCTGATTTTTATTGATTAACAATACTTTTCATAATAGCATCATTGTTGCAAAACTGATCCAACATTTTATTTTGACAAGAAATAAAGTCAAATAAAAGAAACATAATAGAAAGAAATGAAACAACTGAAATGAAATAACATAAATGAAATAATAGAAATGTAAAATCAAAGAAAATAAAACAAACTATAATACAAAAAATTTCCATACAACATTTAAACTTTCAAGTTGATTCCACATAGTGTTTTAAGTGTGACCTGTTTGTGCTATAGGAAAACAATCACTCTTGCAAGTCTTTTAGGATATAGGAATTTGTGCCCAGGACAAAAGCAATCTTAAATGGACCCAACCATAAAATTTGGAACTTTGAATGCCTTTCTCTATCGGCATGAGTTGAATCCCACAACAATACCTTCTCATTAACCTTAAATTTGACAACTTTGACACTTTTATTGAAATATCTATTAACAATTTGATGTCTTCTCTTTATATTATCCAAGGAAAATGTCCTTTGCTCCTCTAAATCCAAAAGTGCATTCATAATTTGAGAGATATTGGAAGAATTTAATTCTTCAACCTGTAGCATTAACCTTAGAGAAGAAAATTCCATCTTGGTAGGTAGAATGGCTTCTTGACCATAAACAAGCTAGAAAGGAGTGCAACTAGTGCTCACCTTGGTGGTAGTGTGATCTACTCAAAGGGCGTAAGTGAGGAGAGTGTGCCATTAATGAGGCTTATACTCAATGAGCCTCTTGATAATTCTTACCAGATTCTTGTTGGTAGACTCGACCTACCCATTTCATTAGGGACAATAGGATGAAGAGGTAAAATGTTTAACCCCCAATTTAGCTAAGCATTGGGTCAGCTTAGTAGAAATAAAAGCGGGACCATTGTCTGTAATAATTTCCAAAGGAAGACCAAATATGGAAAAAATATTAGTCTCAAGGAAACAAATCACCTGCTCATCTTGCAAATGCTTAAGTGGGACAACTTCAGTCCATTTTGTAAAATATTCTATGGTTGTCAAGATAAAAACTTGCCTTGTTGAAGATGGAGGATTAATAGGACCAATAAATTCCAGACCCCATTTTGAAAAAGGAAATTCAGGGAGGAAAGTTTGTAAAGGCATAGTATAAAGACGTTATTTCCCAACAAACTTCTGGCACTTGTCACAAGATCTTGAAAAACTATAAGAATCACGAAAGATTGAAGGCCAATAGTATGCTTTTTTGGTAATCTTTAAAGCAGTGGTTTTAGTAGAAAGTGACCTCTTGCATGATAATAGAACTTGAAGATCCACGAGTTTCTTGTAACAATTTATGTGCTTCCTCATCGTTCACACAGTGAAGTAACATACCATCAGAAGATCTCCCAAACAAGAAGTATCCTATAATGATGTATCTAGAAAATTTGAGACAAATCCTTCTTATTTGATGGGTATCTAAGTTATATGGACATCTTTGATTTAGAAATTAATACACCAAAACTTTATACCAAGGATGTTCAGCTACAGGAAGGATTTGATTGTCAATGTAAAACAGTGCTAATAGAGAGCTATCATATTCATCAATTTCTTCACTTGCTTCAGCATGTTGAGCTAAGTGAAGGGCTAAGTCACGTCCCTTCATATTTTTAGAAGTCATGATGGTTAGATCATGCTCCTGGATCTTGGAAAGGCAATGTGAAAGATTCCCTAACAAATAATTCTGTGAGATTAAAAACTTGACAGCAGGTAAAGGGACTTTTACCAGCGTTTACTTACCTAAGATGAACTAGAGAAACTTTTCAACAACTTTAATAAGAGAGAAAGCATGATTTTCAATATAAGAATATTTAAACTCATCATATGACAAGCTTTGACTCATGTAAGCCACTGGTATTTCATTAACTTGGTCATGATATTGCATGAGGATAGCAGAAAATGGTTCCTATGTGGCATTAGTATATACAATAAATTCTTTTTCAAAATTCTTCTTCGCCAAAACTGATGCGGAACTAATTTCCTTCTTGATCCTTATGAAATCATTTTCGATGTCATCCATCCAAGAAAAGGAGCGATATTGCTTAAGAATATTGTGAATTGGCTTGACCATTACAGCAAAATCAGGAAAAAACCTACAGACAAGTTTGATAATAACCATAAAGGCTTGAACCTCCTTTCTGGAAGTAGGAGTGGGAATATTTAGGATAGAAGCAATCCTTTTAGGATCTATGTTGATTCTTGAATCAGAGAAAATGTGCCCAAGGAGATTTCCCTTGGTAATTCCAAATATAGACTTAGAAGGATTTAAAGAATTCTTGAATTTCCTGCATTGCATAAGAATCTTTCTAAGATGACCAAAATGATCTGTTTGGTTTTTAGAATACACAATTAAGTCATCAAGATAAATATGAATAATTTTTTCGATCAAATCGTCAAAAGATATTTTCATAGCACTTTTTAAAGTGACACCTGCATTATATAAGATAAAAGGCATACATTCATAAGCGAAAGTGCCCCAACGTGTAATAAAATTGGTTTTATATCTATCTGTTCTTTTTACCTTGATCTGATTGTAACTAGAAAAATCGTCAAGTAAGGACATCATCTACGACCCTACAACTTGTTGCAAAATCATTTCCATATTAGAGAGAGGAAAACAGTATTTTATACTGGCCCTATTTAATGCAAGAAAATCAACGCATAATCTAATATGACTAGTTGCTTTTCGAACGGGAACCAAATTAGAAACCCACTCAGAATACTTAACAGGGAAAATTATCTGAGCCTTCAAAATTTTTTCCAACTCCTTTCAAATAGTTGCTTCGAGTGCAGGGTTAATGGGTCTTTGCTTTTGTCTAACCAGTTTTATGGCCTCCTTCATAGGAATGGCATGTTGTATAAGAGCAGGATCAAAACCATGAATATTCTCATAAGACCAAGCAAAAATATCTTGAAATTCACTAAGTAACTCAGTGAACTTCATTTTTTCTTCAACAGAACATTGGGCACCTTTTTTAACATTCTTTGGACACTCAAGTGTTCCAATGTTCAAGGAATTCATTTCACCCACTTTCCTTTTTGAATCCTCTTGTTTATGTTTTTCTTTGTTCCTTACATCACTCGATGAAAATGAACATTCTAGAGGAGTCAAGACCTTCGGAATTTTGTTATCTTCCATGGATATAATTTTCTTAGGCTTATAAGGTTCATTTTGAATGAAAGAACAGATGCTCTCATCACTAGGGAAGACTTGCAATGACTCTACATTGTCAGGGATATGTGGACGATACAAATATTTAAAGGTGCAATCATGTATTTGTGGCATAAGTTGTTGAGTAGGAGAGGCTGCAAAAAAAACTAACATGTCATCCATTGAGTTCAATTCCATTTTAACATGAGTGATGTTGAAAGATAGTAAGTCTAAGATAAGTGCCCAAATATTTTGGGTGTAACATTTCATTAACTTGTTGCTAGGATAATATATCTTATGTACAAGGTTTACAACAAGTTTGGAATCCCCAAAAACTGTAAGGTGACCACAACCTAAATTATAGGCATTTTCAATGCCTAGCAGTAACGCTTCAAATTTGGTGACGTTGTTTGTGCAAGAAAACTCTAAACTATAAGAAAAGTTGTGAATTTTAGCCACATGAGAGTACAAGATAATACCAGCTTTGTTTCCTTCGTTGGAGCATGAACCATCAAAGTACATATGCCACATCCCATCCTCTATATCGATTTTTTCCAAGGTAGTTTTGTCCTCATCTGCAAAGATGGAATACACTCCTAGGTCCTCCTCGATATAATTTACATTAGGTTGTGGAATGATTTATACATAAGGTGACATTATTCCCTCTCTTAGGACTATAATGTTTTTACCATTCCGACGAACGGATAAGTGTGTCCCATCGAGTGAGATATCCACCCATCAAAGCTTGCCAATATCTTCCTAAGATGATCGAGTAATTACTCACTGGCATATTGATTACCTGAATATTAAGGGTTGTCCTTATTTCAGGATGCACGCACAGAACCAAGGTCATGTCCTTGATTTTAACTATGGTCAATTGTTGTAAACTATTATAAGAGAGGATGCTTCTGGCGTTTTCATTTGTACAAGACAAGCTTAACTCTTCCATAATAATCTTTGACATTACACTTGGGCTCGAACTTCAGTCAATGAGACAACAGTGGGCTATTTTGTCCATAATATTTACATAAATAAAAAACAGGGGTTTTTTTACAATGTGTCTAAAATTATGTACACCTACTTTATCTACAGTTGAATCCTCTTCATCTACCTCTTCATCTACCTCTTCAGAGAGGTTGGCTACAATGGAACCTTTTCCTTCCATGAAATTTTTCAGATGACTTTGTTTCTCAGGAACGACAACCATGTCCAAGAGGGTAGCATAAGCTTTAATAATAACCAATTGTTTGATAATGTTGAATTTGGAAGAGGGAAGACGGAAGGAAGTTCCTTGACTGTCGGGAATTTTATAAACATGTATAGTAGCAGCTGGTGAAGATGATCTTGGGATAGAAGAAGTGCAAGGAGGATTGTATTTACCTTTCAGAGCATAAGATTCATTCCTAGTATTTATGATCATAACATCCTCTGGCTCTACAAAATATAGGACAAAAATAGTAGTTTCATGTCTTTTACCAAATATTTTATCTTTGGCACTCTTCTTTACCTCACAAGTACTTTCCCCATGGTGTTCATCACAAAATTTACACCAACTACGAGGCATGATGGCTTTAGGTTAAAAGTTATTTTCATTAGGATTCTTAAAGGGTCATGAAGAAGAAGATGAGGCCACAGGGTTAAGTGAAGGGACATTTCCCTTCCACTCATATGCTATCATTCTATTATTCATGTATTGTAAAACTTGGAAGAGGGTGGACATGTCTGTCTGTTTAACTAAGTCTCCCTTAGGAAGACCTGTTATTTCAAGTTGTTATTCATACTCTAAACAAGTATGCAGAGTGGAACCAAGGTTATCAATGGATTTTTCCTCAAGCCTATGATGGCAAGGGGAAGGTAGAGAATTATAATAATGCATAAAAGAATCTTGGTTCTAAAGGAGAATGAGTTCGGGAATTTGGTTATATAATTTGGTGAAACGCAAGTTGAAAGACTTGATAGTCTCACCGTCTTTATAAGCAATGTTATTGTACTCTCGTAACTGCTCGGATGGGCTCTTAGACTGCCCATAGTTAGACTTGAACCAATAAACTAACTCCTCCCAAGTATAAATAATATTGGGAGGATTATCAAAGAAATCGGTCGTTGCCTTCCCTTCAAGGGAATTAACAAATAAGCGCATACAAGTGTCATTGTCATTAGATCCTATGTTGTGAAAACCATTAGAAAATTCCACCAAGTGTTCATTCATAGTGATCATGTTATTCCCTAAAAACCTAGGGAGACTCTCTTTGAGTTTAGGAAGTAGATGAGTAGTAGGTGCTAGGTTTAGAGGAGAGGAAACATGCCACAGAGTAGTTGTAGCATCTTCTTCAAAATGAAAGAGCCCATACTTTTTTATGACCTTGGAGGGGTTTGTATTAGATTGGACAAGGACTTGATGACTATACAAGCTACTAATCACTGACGAGGTTGAAGGTTGAGATGAAGAAGCACCTCTAGTGCCACCAGAGCCACTACTAGATGCCATCTTGTGAACAATATGTAAGGGAGAGAAAGATGAGTTGGATGAATCAGACAATGTTCTCCTTAGAGTACTTTGTTAGGATGAAAAAACAATGTTTCTTCTTCCTATTTTAGTAATAGGGTGGATCTCATGCGATAAAACTATTATTATCCTAGAGATGCGAGGGTTTAAGTACATGAAAAGAAGATTGAGACTTTAGGAAAAAGAAATCTATGGCTGATTCATGGTTGTTTTGGCCTAGCTTCCCAATGTTCTCAGACACTTATGTCTTGTTCAATCACTTCTCATGAGTGTTCAAGCTCAACCCGGGTATTAGCAGTCTCTAAGATTGTATTAAACAAGATTAAAGCAATGTTGGTCTGATCTTTAAGATTGGGCTCAATAATGGGCTTCCTTGCAACATGTACAGTCATGAATAAAAGAAACAGACAAAGGATCAAAAGAACAAATATAAATATATTCAATGATAATCAAGCATACAATCAACCAGAGAGATATGGAATATCTCCCCAGTATGGTCACCAAATAAATGTTGAGGAAAAGATATGAATTTATATTACTCAAGCATTTTTTAATCTTCCTTGGCTAAATCAAGATAGTCGGGAATATTACCCTATGGTTTATAGCCTCAAAATGTATTTCCCAATCCACAAGTATTGATTAAAAGGGCTTAGGCTGATTTTTTAAATAAAGAGATTGTTTCAAAATATGAATTTTTTATATAAGTTTATGACATATACAGATTGCAGGAAGTAAATGTGGAGATCAAAAGAAAAAGTAACCAAGTCACAGATTAACACAAATGAGACAGAATAGAAATCACTTTATTTCATTCCAAGAAATCAAAAGTATCTTTCTCTTTACAAAAATCCATGTGAGGGCATGGACTGAGGTCAAACTTAGATATCCCCAAAGAAAACCATACAAAAGGACTCTAACAAGAAGTAAAAACTAAACTTTAAAATTTGGATCAGCTTACCACATACTATTGTCCACTTGACTCTGCACAATATCCTTTATCAGTCATGAAACTCAATTCATAAACAAACAAACATACACAGACTATCAATGATAGATAAATACCTCTGAAACAAGCATCTGAATGATATGGTTCAAATTTGAACCTTGCTATCTACAATAGGACCTGTTATCCCCGATCTCTAGGGATAACTAGGAGATCATGTCTTGAGGCCCACAGGTCCTAGACATGGAGTATCGAGAGCAGGATTGACCTAGGCATGGCCCTGGAGGGCCCATCCTTCTTCTTCTTCGCCAGACTTTTCCTGTTAGTAGCAAAAACTTCCATCACCATCGACTTGGACTTGCATCAGAGAAGACTCTTGCTCCATGAGGTAATTGGTCCAAGGTATCATGGTATGTGTCATGTTTGATCGTTATAACCTTCTTATATATGCATTAGGTTCCTTACATTTCTGATAACTGCTTGTATCTTACACTAATCCACTTGACCATTGTTGGGGGGATTAACGGGGTGATTTTGCAAGCTTGTATTCATGGGTTTTGGTTAGCCACCAGGGGGGATTTGCAGAGCCATCGTCCTCTCCCACCATTCTATCATTTTACATCTTATCTCCCATACATCCATCCCATTCCCCTAGTCCGACCATTAGGATGAACTTTGAGGGTTACACTTCGTCCTGTGGGAAGAAGGGGCTAAAGGCCCAGGGGGTAAAAGCAGCTGGTAAAAGACAAAATCCATAGGAAATGAAACCTAGAGATGATTCGCCCAGGGATCCCCGAGAAGGCAATAAAAGGCCTCTCGATAAGAAACAAAAGGGACCCTAAGAAAAATAACAAAAAACAATACCTAACCAAGAAGATGGGAGGTCTCATCGCGAGCCGACCCATTATGTTCATAGGTATCTAGCAGTATGACATTGCCATTATCTGGTCACCACGCTAGGGCAATGACCTTTGGTTGCATGGCCAAGGGAAAGGGGGTCT
>SNQJ01S0062383.1:11840-41478 GCA_010110895.2 Picea sitchensis
AAATTTCATTTACGATAAGTCAATTACTACATACATTTAATTAGATATTAAAAATGTTTGACATAATTTCAAATTAAATATATCTATAACATATATATTACTACATACATTTTTATACAATTGGATGTTGAAAATGTTGATATAAGTTATTAAATTTCAAACTTTATTATATCAAAAGAAAATATAATTAACTTGAAATTGGTTGCATAAACTTCACTTAAGATAAGTCAATTACTCCATACATTTAATTAGATATTAAAAATGTTTGACATAATTTCAAATTAAATATATCTATAACATATATATTACTACATACATTTTTATACAATTGGATGTTGAAAATGTTGATATAATTTATTAATTTTCAAATTTTATTATATCAAAAGAAAATATAATTAACTTGAAATTGGTTGCATAAACTTAAATTAAGATAAGTCAATTACTACATACATTTAATTAGATGTTGAAAATGTTTGACATAATTTCAAATTAAATATATCTATAACATATATATTACTACATACATTTTTATACTTGTGTTGAAAATGTTCATATAATTTTATAAGTCAATCATCTTGCACATTAGACTTAGCGCTAATATGAAAAAATTATTACAATGTGACAAACCCAATATTGCAATTTTCCAAACATAGCGCAATATTCCAATGAGATGGGCATTTATTGATGTCGTTATGTGACAAACATAACACATTGTCAGAATCTCACAAATCTATTCCAATGCCATAATGTGTGTGACAAATGAAAATCCTACATTACAATGTATATAACCCAAATATTACAATCTAACAACATAGCCCAACATTGCAATTCCTTACACAAAGTTCACAATGTTACACACATGACCATACCTCAGTATGAAACGAACTTTTTCCTCTGTTACATTGTGATGAAAAATTCTCAAAGTTGTTATGTAAACAATTTCCATGTCCTTGCATTGTCACAATCACTTAAGAATGACACAATATGTTGAACATCTCTCGATGTCTCATTGTAATGAACATAGTAACGTTGCAATGTGACAAACATAAACTAATGTCATAATGTGATGAACATAGCCATGTCGTCACAATATGGATAGTAACGTTGTAATGTAATGAACATTAAAAATGTTTCAATGTGTCCTACATCACTCTATCATCACAATGTGATGAATATTTCCACACGTTGGAATGTGATGCACATATCCTGATGTCGTAATGTGACAAACATTTCCATGTGTCACAATGTGATGAACATAGCTTCCTCGTCACAATGTTATGAAAATATCATGTCGTCAGAAGGTGAAAAACAATGTCAAACATAGCCTCATCATCACAAAGTGATGAAAATATCCTCCTTGTCTCAATGTTATGCAAATATATTGTCGTCATAAGGTGGCAAACAATGTCTTTTCATTGTAATCTGATGAACATAGCCCTACTGTCAAAATAAATGTCTTATTTTCGCAATATGATGAACATACGACATTCAAGTTCATCACATAGCCATATGACATGAGATGAACATACGATATTTATATTCATAACATAACCACTTTTTACTTAAATTTCATGACGTGGCAATGTGATGAACATAGCCCCATCATCGCACTATCCCTATCATCGTCAATATGTGACAAACATTATCGTATCATCACAATGTTATGAACATATCCCCGTCTTTGCAATGTGATGCAAATATCAAGTCATCATAATGTGATGCAAATATCCTTCCCTCTCAATGTAATGAACATAGCCCTGTCATCGCAATGTGACAAACATAACCATATTGTGGCAATGTGATGAACCTAGCCTTATACGTTAAACATACGATGTGATGAACATAATCATATTTTCACAATGTGATGAACATAACTATGGTTGACCTTTATTGAGAATGACCATGGTTGACTATGGTTGACCATGGTTGAACTTGGTTGGCCATAACCATATTGTCTCAATGTGACGAACAAAACAATATTGTCGCGATGTGATGAACATGAGTGGCCATAACAATATTTTTGCAATGTGACGAGAATGTCTTGTCATAACCATATTGTCACAATGTGATGAACATGATTCGCCATAACCATATTGTCGCAATGTGATGAACATGACTGGTTGTAACCATATTCTCGCAATGTGACAAACATAACCTCATCATCACAATGTGATGAACATAACCATATTGTTTCAATGTGACGAACACATTCTCATCATCCTAATGTGATGAACATATCCTCGTCGTCTGTGACACAAATATCATGTCGTCATAATGTGAAAAACAATGTCATGTCATCACATTGTGATGAACATAGCCTCGTCATCAAAATAAATATCATGTCATCGCTATGTGATGAACATACGACATTTATTTTCATCACATAACCATTTGACATATGATGAACATATGACATTTATGTTCATCACATTGCGATCTTTTACTTAAATGACATGTCATTGCAATGTGATGAACATAAACCTCTCATCCCAATATCTTTGTCATCATCAATGTGTGACAATGAATATATCGTCATCGCAATGTCATGAACATATTCCCCTCATTGAAATGTGATGAAAATCTCTTGTCATCATATTGTGATGCAAATATCTTGTTGTCGCAATCTGACGAACTTATCCCCTCCCTTGCAATGTCACGAAAATAACCATATTGTCACGATATGATGAACATAGCCTTGTCACCACACTATCATCAACATATATTAATTGTCGCAATGTTACATGAATATCATGTCATCATAATGTGACAAACACTTCCAAATTTCACTATCTAAATGCCATATGTAGTCTTGGTCAACCATGGTCATGGCCAGCCATGGTTGCCTATGGATAAAAACTTCCAAACATGGTTAACCATTGTCAACCATGGTAAAGGTCAACCATAGTGAAGGTCTACAAAAGTTAACCACGGTGAAGGTCTATGGAATTTAACCATGGTCATGGTCAACCATAATTAACCATGTCAACCATAGTGAAACTTTCCTTCCCAAAGGCAACAAATTTCTACCAAAGCTAACCATGATTATGGCCAACCATAGTCAAGCATGGTCATTGTAAATTAATGTATTATTTTCATCACATTGTCATTTGACATACCATGAACACACGACATTTATGTTCATCACATTGCAACCTTTTACTTAAATGACATGTCATTGCAATGTGATGAACATAAACCCCTTGTCCCAATATCCCCGTTGTCGCCAATATGTGAAAAACAATATATTGTCGTCGCAATGTGATGAACATAGCCCTGTCATTGCAATGTGATGCGAATATCCTATCATCATATTGTAATGCAAATATCTTGTTGTCACAATCTGACGAACTTAGTCCCTCCCTTGCAATGTCATGAAAATAACCATATTGTCACGATATGGTGAAGATACCCTCGTCATCACAATGTCATCAAGATAGCTTCATTGTCGCAATGTTACATGAATATCATGTCGTTATAACTTGACAAACACTTCCAAATTTCATTATTTGAATGTCATTCGTAGTCTTGGTCAACTATGGTCATGGCCATCCATGATCATATATGGACAACAACTGTCAAACATGGTTAATCATTGTCAACCATGGTCAACCATAGTCAACCATGGTCATGGTCAACCATAATTAACCATGTCAACCATAGTGAACCTTTCCTTCCCAAAGTCAACAAATTTCTACCAAAGTTAACCATGATCATGACCAACCATAGTCAAGCATGGTCATTGTAAATTAATGTATTAACGTATTAATACTTTAATAATGTATTACTAATGTATTAATGTATTATTACTTTAATAATGTATTTATTAAGGTATTAATACTTTAATAATGTATTACTAAAGTATTGATAGCTTTTTAATGTTTTAATGTATTAATTCTTTAAAATTAATTTTTTATATCAATATTTATGTTTTATTTTAAATATTAATATTTATATTTTTGTGTATTCATAAAATTAATAAATACATTATTAATAATGCATTTAATGTATAAATTAATTAATATGTTACATGTTATGTTATTAATAATAATAAATACATTATTAACAATGTATTTAATGTATAAATTAATTAATGTATTAATAATTTAATAATGAATTACTAATGTAATACTTTAGTAATGTATTATTAATGTATTAATACTTTAATAATGTATTTATTAAGGTGTTAATACTTTAATAATGTATTGATACTTTTTAATGTATTAATTAATTAAATTAATACATTTTAGTATACTTTAATGTATCAATGTCATTTATAATCATGATTATAAAAAACCATGATCATGGTCAACCATACTCATCTTCAATATATGTATTAATACTTTAATAATATATCATTAATGCATTTATTAAGGTTTTACTATTTTAATAATGTATTTTTAATTTAAGAAAACGTTATTATTACTTTAATGTAATAATACTTTAATATGTTACATTATGATGATGACGATGATGATGATTAATGTCCACTAAGACCGAATTGGTCTATCGGACCTTAAGAGGGTAAGTGATTACTTGTGATTCTTTAGAATTTTGTTTTTGTGCTAGAAAAGCATTAAGCGAAGCTTTCCAAGATCACCATACTTTTGTTGAGTTAAGATGTTAGGAAGGTTGGTAGTGTAATAAATATTTTGAAAATGAGATCTAATATGGGTAGAGGTTCGACAATCTAAGAGAAAGTTCTTTTCATCTTAACCTTCTTAGTGTCACAAAGGTGACACACTCTTTCATCCCATGGTGTTTTAGGAATTGACCAACGCTCAATTTCACTATGGAGCTCGTGAGAATTTGTTCTGATCTTAGCAATGCTTATTTTTTTCTTTACACTTGGCAAAAGAGATAGATAATTTTGATCTTCTAGATTATGGTTGATTACATCTTTATTACATTACAATAATGTATTGTTAATGTATCAATACTTTAATAATGTATTACTAAATAAATTAGGTCAATGTATTACTACTTTATTAATGTATTAATAATTTAGAAACTCATTTATTAATGCATGTAATGTATTTATTGATGTATTTAGTATATTATTAATGTTTTTTCCACATAATATATTATTAATGTATTACATTATTAGTGTACTATTAATTTAGCAATGTATCACTTAATTATGTATTAATGTATAAATTAATTAATATATTACATTATTAATGTATCAATAACTTTACATTACATTATTAATATATACTTTAATGTATTACTACTTTATTAATGCATTAATAGTTTTTTCGAGTTGAAAAAATTGTTCAATTATATTTGAAATATAATGTGTTCTCACATCAAATTACATCAGCAATGGATCAATTTCAATTACATCATTCACCTATAATGATCACATAGCCAGAATATTGGTGGATGATCAATAAAATGAAGAGTAAAGATACAATAGCTGCCTCAAGTCATTTGAAAATGTAAAGTAATACCAGAAATTAAATGAAATAACATGAGATTGTTGTTGCTATAATTAATGATATAACAAGAAAATACTGAAGGCTCCCATCAATCTGGATCCTCCAATCCTAGAAAATTTTAATAGCAAGTGTGGGTCCCTCACGACCATCGAGCCAGTGGTTAAAGGAGAGAACTCTTGCCTTTTTTTAAAAAGCTGATTTGGATAGCATGTCCGCTTCCTTATTGAATTCCCGGGAGGAATGGGAGAAAGTGATATTTTTGAAATGTTGAAATAGTGATCTAACTCTGCCTTTCCAGGCCATGAGAGTGATTGATTGAAGCTTACCTTGATTTTTCAGCCAATCAATGATAACTTTAGAATCTCCAATTAGATGTAGATTTTCAACATTAAGTCTGGAGGCCAAGTGAAGTGAATCCCAGATGCCCAAAAGTTCTAACCATGTGTTGGTGCCTGGGCCGCAACAGAGAGTCCATATGAAGCTAGAGTTGTTGATGATTTTAATCCATCCACCTACACCACTCAGAGTTCCACTTTATTCAGTTGCTCCGTCGAACCAACCCGTCGGAGAATCCTTAGGAATTAGTGGGCTGGTTAAAGTCTTTTTTTTTGTTTCCCGAGTGGATGTCTTTCTAGTTTTGGAATAGGCCTAGAGCTTTGTATGCAACAACATTGATGGAAGGTTGCTTATCTTCAAAGATTTTTGAATTTCTAGACTTCCAAATAAACTAGTTGACCAAAGGAGGAAGAAGTTTATAAAAGTGTTCGTTTGAGATCCAATGATCGAAGAAGGATGAGATAGAGGTCCCAGTGCATCTTGTAATTGATTTGTTGTCCATCTTGAGCCTGTCCTAGAGAAGGCAGGTAAAACAACACTGGGAGAATAAGTGGTTGGTTGTCTCTTCATCCCTGTGGTAAAGGAGGCAAATATTGGGACATGTCCAACCTTTTTCTTTTAGATTATCCCAGGTGGGGATTTTAGTTTCAATTGTGAGCCAAGTGAAAATCTTAATCTTGAGGGAAATATTCATATTCCATATCTTTTGGCGCCATCCTTTTAAGTTGTTGTGCCCAACTTTGTTAGCGATGGTTGTGTATAGATTTGTTACCAAGAGATTTCTGGAGTTATCCCCTCCAACCCACAACAATAGATCATATTCATCATGAAGGGTGATGCCCACTCCGTTTAGCGCCAGGCTAAAACATTGCCACTCCTCTATCAGTTCTGGTTGGAGATCAAGCTCGCAACAAGTTTTCCAACGAGCATCCGAGAATCCTGATGCACTGAGCCATAGAGCTTGAAAGAGATAGCTGATGTAATTTGTTTTTAGATGAGTGATAAGGCCTGTGGATAAATGGGATTCTTGGCCAAGTCCGAGGATGCAATCCCTACCAATTTCAATGGAGTGACCATTGCCCAATTTCCAAAAGAGCCAATGAGTAATCCAGGGTGGAACATTTGTAAGATTCCTCCAAGTCCAGGAGACGTTCCTGGTGTGAGGAGATTCGAATCTAAGCCAGGATGTGATAGAGGTAAATGGTCAGTATGTATCCTTTATGACAACACTCCAGATGTCATTTGAAGTCAGTGTGCACCATAGGGATTTTTTTTCCAGAGCTTGATTGAAGTTGAAGATATTCATGAATCCCCATCCACCTTTGATTTTCGGGGTAGCCATCAATTCCCAATTGCAATGATGTATTTTATATTGGTCCTTGTTGCCTGACCAGAGAAAGTTTAATGTGACTTTACGAATCTTATCTAGAACCGATGTGGGAATGGTCGCCAACGCCATCGAGTAGATCAGTTGGACTTCAAGTGTTGATTTTATTAGAGTGTAACGACCTTCAATGGAGAGCCATCTGTTGCACCTATGGCCCAATTTCTTTTCCACCTTTGAGACTAGCCAGTCCCAATCTGAGGCCTTGTAGTGGTCATCTTTAACGTAGTATCTGAGATATTTGAAGCCTAAAGATAGATGGGTGAAGTTGTGAGGGAAAAGGACCTTCAGTTGTTCCACTTGTTTTTCTTGAAGATTAGAAAAATGGAAGTTCGACTTAGTCCAGTTGATTTGAAGTCCCAAAGCCGAGCAGAATACCAATAGAAGTCTAGAGATTTCCATCCATTCAAGCAAACTTGCATTGGTCATGATAAGGACATCATCAACAAAAAGGAGGTGAAGGATTTTTAAAAGCCTTGAAAATTTTATCATTGTGATCCTTCCTTCGGCTTGGATCTTTTTTAGAAGAAGACTAAGGCCCTCCATGACTAGGATGAAGAGGAGTGGACAAAGGCAACATCCCTGCCAAAGTCCTCTGCCACTATGGAAAAATTTGGAGGGTTCGCCATTTATGAGAACTGAAAAAGTTGCACCAATGATGCAACTCATAATCCAATTTAGAATGTTTTGGGGAAACCTGAACTGAATTAAAATCAATCAGAGGAAGTTCCATTCTATGCAGTCGAAAGCTTTTTTTAAGTGAAGTTTGAGGATGAGGGCAGGAGAGTTTTTGTGCTTGATGTTGTGTAAGAATTCTTGTGAAAAACCAACTAACATCAAGGATTTGTCGACCCTTTAAAAAGCCAATATGCTCAGCTAAAAAAGATCGAGAGAGTATAGTTTTAATTCTATTGGAAATGATCTTTGAGATGTGCTTGTAGCAAAGATTGCAGAGGGAAATCGATCTATAATCACTAAAGGTGGTTGGGTTATTTTCTTTCAGAATAAGAGTAATAAAAGTAGAGTTAATGGCCCCAGTAATATTACCTTGTAGCCTGGAGTCTTCCACCAACTCCTGAAGATATTTCCCTACCAGGTCGAAAAAATGAAGATAGAACTCGATGGTCCAACTATCGGGACCCAAGATCTTATCCAAAGAGAAATATTTTAGTGCTGCTAGAATCTCCTATAGAGAGAAGGGACTACCCAGGGATGATGTGTCCTCTTCAGTCATTGAATGGGTGTATAGATGTTCCACGTACACATGGTTTTGTAGTAAGAGGAGAGACGTGTCCTCATAGAGTTCTTTAAAGTAAGTGGAAGTTGTGTCTTTTATTGCTTGTTTTCCGTTGTGTACTATACCATATTCATAAACTATGTCCGAGATATGATTTTTGTTCCTGGACAAGATAGCATAACAATGGAAGAATTTATTATTGAGATCCCCACATTGGATCCACTTTTCTCTACAACATTGCCTCCAGAGAGCTTCATATGCTAGCAATATTTTATTCCTTTCATCTTCAAACAATTGTAGGTGTTGTTGCCTAGTTTCATTGTGCCCATTAATTGGTTCGAAGATTTGAAGATCTTTGATGTTTTGCTCCAACTTCTGAAGGTGAAGTAAAGTATGGTTCCTATGATGCGTAGCCCAAGATTTAATATTTGATTTGAGGTGCTTTAGCTTCCATATGAATCATTGTTGTATACATGTCTCACTCTGAAAATTGGGATCGCTCCAAACAGTTTTAACATATTAATGAAGACTTCTTTGATGAGCGAGTAGGAGTTTAATTTGAAAGGTAAAGAGGGGAAAGCTGCTGATGTGCCAAATTTCAAGAGTATTGGGGAGTGGTCTGACAAGAATGGAGAGTCTAACCAGGATCTGATCTTGTCATCCACGTGGATCAAACTTTCTGCAATAAGGAAACGATCAAGTTGCTTGGATATGTACATCGATCCATATTTGCCATTACACTAGGTAGGAGCTAAGAATTCCAGGTGCAGGTCAACCAGATCGTGCGACTGAAAGAGTGAGTTGAAATAGTCCGCCAAGGGGTCCTGTATGGCAGTATCACCCCAGATTTCACCGGAGCAGCTGGTGAAGTTTAAATCTCCAGCCAAGATTAGATTAGTAAGGTCAAGAAGTCCTTTGGACTCAACTTTATCCAAAAATACATTCCTGTGAAGGCAAGGAGAATAAGTGTTGAGTAGATTAAAGTGTTGATTATTCCAGCGACCAATCTCAGAAAGAAGAATTCCACCACAATAAAGAGAAGGTGCTAAATAGAATTTGGTAGGGTCCCAAGCTGCGGCTAAACCTCCATAGTTTCCCAGGGAATTTGCAAAGAAGATGTTCTAGTCCAGAAGAAACTTGTTGAGGAAAATTATGGCTTTCTGTCCATCGACCAAGGTTTCTTGTAAAAGAATAATATCAGGGGAAGACCGAGAAAGTAGTCTTCTGAATGCAAAGTATTTTAAGGGTCCTCCAATCCCTTTGAGATTTAGGGAGAGAGTGATCATTATTTTTTGCGCTCTAGGTATTTTATGCCTCTAAGCATGCCAAATTCAATGGAATGTGATCATGAATCGGTGGAGATAGGTACTTCTTTCCCCTCTTTGCATCGTGCACTTCTTGTTTTAATCAGTGAGTGTTCATATCCAATACCTCTAGACCATGTGTGAGCTTTTCCATGTGGAGAGGTTGATGTTGTCGAGCATTCCAGAATCTCCTCCATAGGAAGAAGCTTAAGGATCAATTTTCCCAGGTAAATAGATAGGGGAGAAGGAGTATGAATCTCTTTGTAATATGGGAGGAGGGAATCCAGCATATCACCGAGAGTGTTATCTCCAAGATGGATTTCACTGGTGCCTGACAAGTCCAATGTTGAAATCTGTTCAAAAGGCTCATGTTCAAGGGTCTCAAGTTCAGCACGAAGGGTAGGGATCGATAGTAGAGGTGAGTATATTGTGGTAGTTTCCAGAGGTAAGTCAGTGGGCAGAGGAAATATGATTAGGGGGTCTAGGCTGGATGAAACAGTATGAGTAGTAGTATTTTTCAGAGAAGGGATGGTGTGAACTCAGATAGGAATATTGACTAGTAGTGGAGGCGTTGGATGAGGAAACGATATTAGTTTAGTGGGAGGTTGGGATGAGTCTTTGTTAAAGGTTTTTGGAGGAGGGGTCACAAAAAGTGAAAAAGGTTTCTCTCGAAGGATAGTAGGATGTTGTTCAGAGGTAGGAGTTGGATGGAGAGTTGGCTGGTGTGGGACAGGTCTTGTAGGGGAGTTTCCAGGAAGCTTAGTGAATGAAGAGTTCAAAGTTTCTTTTTCCTAGGAAGTTAGGGTATTGAAGAGAGAGGGACATATATATTTGAGCTTACCAGTGAGAGTGTTAGATTCCACAAAATCATCATAGAGCTTACCAGTGAGAGTGTTAGATTCCACAAAATCATCACAGTCTGGAAGATTCAGATAAGATGGATGTGTATTTTATTCCGGAGAATCCATATTAGTGGATAGTTTGAGCATTGAACCTATTTTTGTTAACCCAAGAGGATTGTTCTGAGATGGCATGTTTTCCTACAGAGAGTGCACCTGAAGAGGATGCTGAGGTAGTTAAGATTCTGACGAATTAGGTGACCTCTCCATTCAATATCAATGGTCTCTAGTAAAGCTTCATGAATATCAATCTCCAGCTAGTTCATCGATAGTTGTGAACAACCCCTCATTGTTGCACAGGGTTTCCCTGTCTGCGCCCATTAAGGCATTGACTTCACTTTCCATCATTGGGAAGAAACAAACAAATTTCAAATATATGAGTAGCTTGATGGTAGCTTGGATCATAAAATGAGTGTGGGTAGCACTGGTATGAATGAGATGTAAGTGAGCGGTTGTGGGGAAGTAAAACAGGTAAAGGGAGCCGAGCTCCACAGCCCCCCAAGCAAGGTGGAATCTAGGATAGTAGTAGGCGAGAGGGAGCAGAGTAGTGTGAATCTGGTAGAGACCAGTTTCTTGGAGTATCCATGGCCACCTGGTTATTATTGCATTAATAGTTTAATATGTTACATTATCCATTATTGTATTAATACTTTAATTTATACATTAAAGTAATATAATAATGTATTACCAAATATATTAAGGTTAACACATTTCTATTTATTTTATGTATTATTTTATTAGTGTACTAATACTTTAGTAATGTATTTATTAATGCATTTAATGTATTTATTGGTGTATTTGATATTTTAATAATTTATTAATTTATTAGTGTATTAATATTTTAGCAATGTATTAATTAATAATGTATAAATTTATTGATTAATTAATGCATTACATTATTAATGTATCAATCAACTACATTATACACTAATGTAAAGTAATACATTAATTTATAGATTACATTTATACATTATTATTATCTATTACAATAATGTAATACATTACATTAATAGAACTCGTTAATTCATATACATTAATATAATATTAATGTAATAATTAATTAATACATTAATTATGTATTAATATATTAATGGTAGTCCCCAAGGCATGTCGACCTTCAACTAGCAACAACCACATTATAAAAGTGATTGGCATACGTCATCGACTCCATTAATTTGGAAAGGTGGAAAATGACGTGGATCGACGTATATCAACCACTTTTATAATGTGATCGTTGCTAATATATTAAAGTTAAGAAGTTCATCAAAAGAAGGACAAGATACCAAGCATCAAAAAATTTGTATGTTTAGAGGTATTGTGGAGAGAAGAATGCCTAAACATGGGAGTTCTTGCAATGGAAAATTATTAAATGAATTAATCTCTCTAGGCTCTTTTACTCAGAAGATTTTTCATGTTTCAAATCCTTGGCATTTTTGGGAGAGTACAACACATTTACACCAAAAAACAAAATGGTGTTGGCGTAGTTTTAAATATTGAATTTTTATGAGATAAATTCACTCAAAAGTGTTGAACATTTGAAGTTATTATAGCTATCTCAAATTGCAGTAAGGTGAAAGAGTAGAAGAGAAAAAGGAACTTGAAATATCAAAAGGAAAGAAAAAAATTCAGACTAATTTTTTTTAGTAATCAATGATTATTTTTGTAGTCAATACCTTTATACATTTTAAAGAGAGGAGTGTTAAGACTATAATATGGACAAGGAATAATTGGTGTATTATACTGGAGATAATGCCTCTATTATCTTTGTGAGTTATTAGAGATGGGTTGAGATATTATCTCAACCTCTTTTCTTAATTTAGAAATTAGTTAGATTTGAAAAACTCTATATAATAGAGCTATTGTTGTATGTAAGGATGTGCAATGTATAATAGAATAGTGTATTGTGTGTGAAAATGCTTATTTGATTATGTTTAAATTCTTTCATAGATTATGGTAATTGAAGGATACTGTGAGTAGAGTGTGTGATCATTGTGTGTGTGTGTGTGTGAAATAAGTTATTTTGTAAAATTGATTAATGAATACACTTAATATCTAGACTTCTCTCTTATATAATTGGCGAATACAATGGTAGACCATGTACTTTGAACTATGGTAGGGGTATGTCCGGAATCATTGATCCTACAAATATGTCATTGATGGTCAGAAGCAATTGTATCTTAAATGGATCAAGTGGTAGCTTGAAGTTGATGGTTGAGAAAAAGCATAGTCTATGAGATTTCAAAGTGGGTAGAAATGCCAATGCCAAAGTTCAAAAATGTGTTTATTTTAATTTTAATATTTTTTTCAAATAATGTAAGCATTAAAGGGGAGTGTTGGAGATAATTCCTCCATTATTGTTGTGAGTTGTTATAAATTGGTTGAGATATTCTCTTAACCTCTCCCCCTTAATTTAGGAATTAATTAAATGTGAAAAACTCTATATAATAAAGCTATTGTTGTATGTAAGAATGTGCAATATATAATAAAAATAACACATTAAACTCTAAATTTGTGTACATATTTGTAAGTGAATTATTTAGTAAAATATTTTTATGATTTTATTTCTTTAAATAATTTTAAGAAATAGAGGATGATTTTTTTTGGTATACAAAGTTTTTTGTACTTAAAAAAAAAAAATGTGTTTTGATTTTTATATTTTGTTTGACATGAAATTAGACCTTTAAATGGGAAAAAGGGAACGTATTTCTTATATAACCACAACATTTATAATATTTAATATGATTTATAGATATTTTTATTACGATTTGTGAACCTGATTTATGATTTATTTTTTATAATATTTAATATGATTTATGGATATTTTTATTAGGATTTGTGAACCTGATTTATGATTTATTTTGTATATAAGTTTAAGATTGTGCAATAGTGTGCCTATTTTATATTTTACAGTTTTGTATTTGAATACTTATAAAATGCACACTTACGTTATAAAGGTATTCTCACTTGTTCCAATCATACATTTTGTTTTAAATTTTATTCATTAAAATTGTTGTCACGATTCAATGTCAAATTTAAATACATAACCTTCTTTCAAATGGAGTTACATTGGTCTCTCATGATATTGAGAGAAGTGGAGATTGAGATCATCAAGTATAAAAACTTTGTTAAAGGAAATTACTTGAATATACAAGAATTGTTAACCCTTAATGTCTATAGGGAAAATTGTTTTATTTTTTCAAACATGGAAAATAAATATATTATATTTTAATAATAATATTTAATTATTATTAGATATGGTTTTATTTTTTTTATGAAAAAAATCGAGATTTATAAATGTTTTATAATTTAATGAAATATTTAAAAAAAATTATATATACATATTATATTATTGATAAAATAAATTTCATTTTTTTCTATATATCATGAGGATTTATCTATTTCTTATACATATACATTTAGTGGGTTTCTTGAAACTTTCCTTGATATTGATGATTATATAGATGAATTTAAAAATCCTTCTAATCTCGTGAAAAAAGGAATGAACAAGAATTTCAAATTATACCATCTCCCATACTAGAAAGAACTTAAAGTTCCACATTTATTGGATCTAAAGTCGTGTGTTCAAGAATTTGGAAAATTCTCTTTGAAAAAATGTTTGTTCCAATGAGAAAAAAATAATTTATTTAGAGGAGATTTGGCCATATCAATGATAAAGAAATATCTACCAGACAAAAAAAAACAATGAGTTGACAATGCCAAAAACAATTCTTTCTGCACAATGGATATTTCCTAAGAATAACATAAAGCTTGTGAAGAAGGTGATTTGTAAAATTAAAACACTCACATGATATAATTGTTGATTAATAAAAGTATTCACTATTTGTGTTCATTTGGCAATTGTAAATACCCATGATCACCATAACTTATAAAAGGTACATATCAGTAATGTGATTGTGATAAAATTATCGTAGAATCTTTAGGTTATCCTCAATCCTTTTAATGCTATAACTATATTCTAACCAATTTGAGGATAGATATGTTCATCATATTTATCCAATAGTTATATATGGATGCACTAGTCTCACATAAGATCTTTTTATGTTATTAAATGATTATCTACATCAAAATATCAAGTAATATGATCTAGTTATATACATGTAATCAACATCCTTAGATTGCACAATGAAATAATATAAACTGTTTTTTATTTTTTAGAAAAAAATACCTTATAATTTTATAAGTTCTTAGGTCCATATTTCGGTATAGTTGATCAGAAAAGTTCAATTTTCGTTTGTGGTGAGTTGTAGATGGATGTTATTCTTAAAAATGTACATAAAAACATAAAGGTTTGTATGGAAATGAACATATCTTAAAGGATGAGTGGCCAAAGGATGCATTATTAATGAATTTTTCTCTTTTATATCGTTTCAATTATTCAAACAAATAAGTGTAGATCATGCTTCCCCATGCTTAACGCGCTAGGAGGATTCCTCTTGCCCTTATGCCCCCACGTGGATGGATGGGGAAGCAAGCCACGTTTCACTTGCATGTGTTAAGCATATAGCTAGCGTTCGTTTTGAGCGAGATCAAACTCTTGTTTTTGAGTATGATGCTATTTTGAGCATAAAACGCCCTTTCGAATGCTTCAAATGCAGTTCTTCCAGTGATTCACTAATATTATATACGTAATTATGCAATTGAAGAATTTCTCAAATAATTGAATTGAAAAGCCTTCGCATAGCGATTTGAGGGGAAAAAAGAAAGGGTGAGAAACCGAACGCTCACCCGAGGTAGGAGGGTGAGGGCCTTGAGGGAAGGACCTTACCTTCTAGCTATCTCTGTTGAGGGGAAGAAATCAAGTCAATTCCTCTCCCGTTGGTCGAGTGTGCTTGCGCATCCTCTCCACTAATTAAGAGATGTTCGATATGAATAACGATTATAAGGGGAGAAATATGAAATAAATGGAGAAACATCTAGGTTTTAAGAATTAATATATTTATTTGGCATATATAATTATGATTGTTTTTTTAATGAATAACTATTTTCCTTGGAATAAATTAATAATAGTAAGTGCTCATTGACATTGCATACAAGGATGAATAGGATAAATGCAATAGATTCATTTTGTTGAATATGAAGGATATCAAATAATTGATGGAGTAAGATGTGCAGAAAATGACATAAATACATATAATTTTGTATAAGGTTGAAACCCCATATTCCACTTCCTGAATAATTATGTTATTAATGGCTGGGAGAGTCTAAAAACACATGGTTGAAGGAGAAAATTGATAAATTGTAACTAACTAGCATGGAAAGTGAACTAAAGCATTGAACATAGGCATTGTATGTGAAAGGATGGTATTTAATGGATAATTAAATTAACAACATAAATTTAAATCAAACATATATGTATGCATGTGTTTACTTCTACAAGTTAAAAGAATAATTATTAATTTTAACATGAGGATTAATTTATGCACGAAGGTATAAGAATATCCTCTAACATGGGAATATGGTCATCATTTAAGAGTGGTGAATCATTTAAGAGTGGTGAGTGTGGATCGTGAAAAATAAACATGTTATTTTGGAGTGTTTATTGCATTTTATTAAACGATTTGTTCAACCGCAAGAAATACAAAATACAAATCTAATATAAGGGAAACATGATTATGTTAGCAACATCCATGAGATAATTAAGTTGGACTATAGATCTTTTAGATGTGTAATTTTTAAATGTAAATGGTTTGATATTTTATTTGTAGAAGGAGATGTATTATAAATAACTTAGTGAGTGAATTATATTCTATTGATGTTAATTGACTTTATCTCAAGTGGTTGGGAAGAATGATTGTTATTCTCCCAAGCCAATTTCAATTCCTGCAAATGGCACGCAGAGCTATTAATGAGTATATTATTGTAATGGCTTTGAGCCCTATTGTTGACTAGGCTTCCTGCCCTAAATATTCTAAGGTTTATGTAACATCTCTCTCTTGCGCACACCTGATTGAATTATTCATCTAGGACACTTGCATGAAAGTGATCCAGTTCATTATATGATTGATAGTTTTGATTATGATTATGAGATGTTGTGGATTTGATGATATGTTATTTTGTTATATTTATATCGACAGGTGTTATTGACTGGTTTCTCCTGAGTGTGCAGGACTCTGGACCGTTTGAGGATGCTGATAGCATCAATGGACCTCCTTGGACTCTAGATCGAGTCATTGAGTGGACTGTTATGGTTTGAGTATTTTTTATATTGCATATGTGACATATGACTAGTATATTATGATGTTGATTTTGGATCATTGACATGTTTCATTGATGGATGCAAGATGACGATAGATTTCTAACTAGACTCACATTTGGAGTAGGGGTCATGCATGAAAACCAAGGATATTAGGGAGAGGTGTGGCAGCAGCCCTGCCACTACATACTAGAACTCTCACCATGGCTCAAATTGTAGGTTAACGATTACCTAGTTCGAGAGATCCACGATGTCATGAGAGAAGACTGTGACAGTCGTTCACCATGATTCTAAGGGGAGCACAATAAGGCAGGGTCCTTATTCCTTAGAGGCCCTTAGTCTCCCACAAGGTCACCTGATGTAGTATTGACTCCAGGGGTTTAACGCCTACCAAAATAAATCAAAAGGCGAGTGGCACCCTTGGAGCACATAGTGCGTCTTGAAGGGCATGTCACATAAATGAAACATGAATGCAAGTGAGTGACACCCTCGGATCACGTAGTGCATCTTGCATGGAACGTCACAATTTTAACTATGGTAAATTATTGAACTTAGTATCTAGAAAACTATGTCTCCTTAGGTATTGGTCAGCCTTAAAATGAATGTTGCATGAGTAAATATTAATACTTTAAAATTCCCTTGAAAAATTTATTGAGCCTAGTGAATTTAAAAGCCTAGGCCTAAGTAGGACATGTAAACAAAAAAAAACTAAAATGGGCATTTAACAAAGCGGGATGAAGAAATCTCAAACATAAATAATTAAATTAAAATTATAATGGAGGATTAAATATTTGAAATATTATTTGTTGGGCAAGTACAAACGTTCTGATTCAGAACTTAGACCAAAAGAGGGAAACTTAAAGAAAAAGGGGAATGTTGAACATAGTAGGGAATCTAGTCCATAAAACCTTCTAACTTCAAACTCAACTAGGATTTAAGAAAGACGTCGGTAATTAAAAAGAATATAAGGGAATAAAGGGACATCGAGGAGCATTTTTAGGAACGATTTTAGGTGGGTGAAAGAAAATGACCATTTAAATTAAATAATTAAATTAATTTATGGTGCAACTAAGGGATAGATTGACATGTGTACGGTGGAGGTTTATCCTAATTAAATTTTAATAAAAAAAAATTAAGGATGGTTTTGGCAAAAAATCACTAAGAAAACTCTATAAAAGGAATGGAGGAGGAGAATAAGGGATCACGTCTGGTATGCATAATGGATTTCACTCTTGACTGATTTTTCTTGTGGGAGTTGGGATACCCAACTCATAGGAGTGGTAGCTCGACCTTGCGAAGCGAGCTGGGAGCTAGTTTATTCTTTGGATTGTGTGTGTGTGAGCGCGAGACAACCACTTTGGATTCTGCACCTTCAGTTAAGGAACGTGAGTTAATTTTTTTCATTGAAGTTAGTTTTAAAAAGATATGACTTTAAATGTTGACAACAATAGTAATGGCTCCATGAAGATGTATGCCTTTGCACTTGTTGTGTGGTTTTGATAATGTACAGGCCATGATTAATTTAAAGTTCGCTTATTTTTTATTTACTGTCATTGCGTTTGCTTATTCTCCGTGGTCAGATGTTTACCTCTTGATCGCTCCATTTTTGTTTTTGTGCCTTATTGGTTCGCCAGTAATTAGTTGTGTTTGGGTGCATTGGCTCATTGGGTTTTTGTTTTGGACTCATGGGCTTGTTTCTGTCCTTTTTCCTCACCTTCATTAAGTTTCAGGGGATGATGTTTTAGTAGAGGTAGTCGCGATTTATATGGTCTAGAGTGTCTGAATAGCAGTCCTTTAAACCGCCTTAGTAGAAGCATTCGTGAAGGGTCCTCCACTTATAATGTGCACCTAACAACTCTTGTTATGTCCTTCATCAAATAAAGAGTTTTACCTCAGAATACACCACAGAAATCTGGAGTGGATTCATCGCAGCAAATGTTCGGAATGTGAGAATCTGGTTCAGTTGAGAATCCTCAAAAAGAGGTTTTAGATCGAAATTCCTTAAGACTCAGGCTTAAACAGTGGAGTTCTTAGCACACCGCCCACTCCTACCTTGATGTATTTTCTGGTGTTGGAATTTATGAAGCCCTTGTTTCCAGTCGTCCACTGTAATTTCAATACTCAGAGCCTTTGAACTAGTTGTATAACCAACTGTAGGTTAACTTTGGGTTTGATGGGCTTTGTTCGTGAAGCGCGTTGTATTGTTTACAATGTTGGGAGAGCCCAACAGTTCCAGTTTGCGTGTGAATGCAATCAAGGGGCCTGGTGTTGGGGCATTCTAATTTTCGTTCATCTAGTTGAACCCCTCCTTCCTTCGTGGTTTCAAAAAGATACTCACCTAAAACTCCATCCCGCAGAGTCGCGTTATACCCAGTCCTATCAAAATGGGATCCCTGGTGGTTCATTCTTCCTTGTCTTAGCCTAGGGATGGTTCACGCGCACTAGCCTACCTTGAAGGAAACGTAGGCGTGGCGCAGTTCGGGCCTTCCCTTGCAAAATCTCAGGATGCTCGGGTAGTTCGGGCCTTCCATTGTTTTCTGCAGTAAAATGACGTTCAATGAACTTGGGATCTCGGAAGTCAGAGTTTGATATGTTAATTTAGAACATATGCAAAATATTTTGGCCAGTAATTTCGTCCCTCAACAATTTTGTTGTGGAATTATTATAAATCAATTATTTATATAAGTTAATGTTATGTAAAAAAACAATTCATGTACATGCCAAGTTAATTTGTATGTTCTCCTTCCTAAAGTTTTACCAGTTTAATTTAGAACATATGCAAAATCTCAGGATGTTCGGCGAGGATGCTGGGCGCAGTGCAGAGGGATTCCGACGTTCCCTTTTTCTTGGGTTACGTAACCTCAACAATTTTTAGCCTTGCCTCTACGTTGGGACAGATATTCCAACCCAGTTGTCGTTCCCTTTCCAGTAAATTGGGGGTCACTTCCACGCAGAAGATCGTGTGTATAATTTTTTCCTGTTCCCTTATTGTCCNTTTGGGTTTGATGGGCTTTGTTCGTGAAGCGCGTTGTATTGTTTACAATGTTGGGAGAGCCCAACAGTTCCAGTTTGCGTGTGAATGCAATCAAGGGGCCTGGTGTTGGGGCATTCTAATTTTCGTTCATCTAGTTGAACCCCTCCTTCCTTCGTGGTTTCAAAAAGATACTCACCTAAAACTCCATCCCGCAGAGTCGCGTTATACCCAGTCCTATCAAAATGGGATCCCTGGTGGTTCATTCTTCCTTGTCTTAGCCTAGGGATGGTTCACGCGCACTAGCCTACCTTGAAGGAAACGTAGGCGTGGCGCAGTTCGGGCCTTCCCTTGCAAAATCTCAGGATGCTCGGGTAGTTCGGGCCTTCCATTGTTTTCTGCAGTAAAATGACGTTCAATGAACTTGGGATCTCGGAAGTCAGAGTTTGATATGTTAATTTAGAACATATGCAAAATATTTTGGCCAGTAATTTCGTCCCTCAACAATTTTGTTGTGGAATTATTATAAATCAATTATTTATATAAGTTAATGTTATGTAAAAAAACAATTCATGTACATGCCAAGTTAATTTGTATGTTCTCCTTCCTAAAGTTTTACCAGTTTAATTTAGAACATATGCAAAATCTCAGGATGTTCGGCGAGGATGCTGGGCGCAGTGCAGAGGGATTCCGACGTTCCCTTTTTCTTGGGTTACGTAACCTCAACAATTTTTAGCCTTGCCTCTACGTTGGGACAGATATTCCAACCCAGTTGTCGTTCCCTTTCCAGTAAATTGGGGGTCACTTCCACGCAGAAGATCGTGTGTATAATTTTTTCCTGTTCCCTTATTGTCCCCTGTATTGGCGTTGACACATGGCAACCGGATATGTTCTCCACATTGGATCAAGAACATGATCAGATGGATCAAAAACTAATTCGTAGAGTCATTGAATCGGCCCAACCAGCAACTATAGCTGTATGCATTATATGTACAGAAATTAATCGCCCAGGATCATTCAATATGACGGTATGAACGCGATACCAAGGCAAACCCATGCAAACACCTTTTTTTTATCAGAAAAAGTAGACACTATGTAACTTTCTCACATTCGAACAAATATTTTAAACTGGACCAAACAGATCCAATATAGGGAAATGCATGATAACTCGATCCCGAGTTTTCAGATACTGAGTTACATTTACGTACGATCGATCACAATATTGGCCTGCTTAGAACCATGATGAACACAAGTGATTAGTTGTGATAGGTCCTATTTCTCAACAGATAATTAATAAGTGCTAATGGGAAATATTCGACTCGACGAAATTAGTAGTATTATACCGAAAGTTGCGTTCCCTTGCGTCCTCACGCTCCCATTCGCCCAATCTTACATCTTTTTTTATCAGTGAATTTCTGTTTAGTTACTTCCTTTCCAGTATGCAATTATAGTTTAGATGTGTGGCTCAGGGCGATTTTAAATGAGACTAGTTCTGCCGAAATTTATTTTCCTTTCAAAAAAATTATTACAGTTCATCATTACGTCCCGTGAATTTTCAGTTTAATTTAATTTTAATTCTTTGTGCCTCTGTTTAATTTAATTTTAAATATTATTCTTAATTTAATATATTTTAATTTTAACTTGCTGTATCTAGTTCGTCAGATAATGAGCCTAAGTAAAATAAAATTTAAAATTTTATAATTCAGAATTTTAATTTCGATTAGAAATTTATAGTATTTTGTTTGCTTCTAATTTACAACTTTATTACGATTCATCTAGATCCATCTCACATTGTTGCAATATGTTTTACAATTAGTTTAAACCAGTCCCTTTTCCTTTAAAGTCTATTATGGTTAAGTTTCTAATAGGGTTCAAATAAATTATGGAAAGCAAGGATTTTTACTTTATAACAATCGATTATTATAATATTTCTGAATCTATGCATGTGGTTTATTAGTGAAAATTTATGATTTAGAAGATACTCATATTCTTCTTCATAAATGTTAAAGGTTGTATTAAGGATAGAAGTAAGGAAGGATTAACCCTTGAATAAAAATGGATGGAATCTTCATTTGATTGCTTATTTTTAATTTATTATTAAATTGTATTTAAATAGGAGATTTACATGCTAAGGGTTTTGGGGTTTTGATATTTATAAGGAGTTAGAGAAGTTGATAAATTGTAATAGATTTTATGAATTAATAGAACCCCTTTGATGGAGAGGTATAATTGTTAGTTGATGATTTTTATATGTTTTAGGTTTTAGACTTGTGGTTAGATACTTTGGGCTTGTTAAAGTTTTTATGACGGTAAATTTGTTAATGAGACCCTTCTTGGCCATTGCGCAAATACAAAGAAGCCACTTAAGAAATTCCTCGTAAGAAAACAAGAAATCGATGTAGTTGTTGCAAAAATTAATGTACTTACTCTTTGTCTGGTTTAATTTGATTGATCTGAGTGCCTTCGTTTATATTTCAGCATAATGTCTGATAGTTTAAGTTTTGGACTTCTAGCGCATTGGATTGGCGTCATGATTGAAGGTTTATGTTATATGTCAGTTACAAGATGTTTTGTGCCTTGATGACCATTGATAATGTTAAGTAGCGTAGTTGTTATATTCCTTATCTGTTTAATGTTTGTAATCTCTTCACTCTCCTCGATGAACTATTATGCTAAGATTTAATGTATATGTTACTAGTGTCTCCCTTCATTATGATGTCGTCAAGCGATTTGTTGTGATCATATTATTGTTTTTGCCTTCCTTTGCCAAAAATAATATCTATAATATATATATATATATATATATATATATATATATGTATGTATGTATGTATGTATGTATGTATGTATGTATGTCTTACGTCATTTTGGTGTCCTAATGGTTGGGGACGTTAGATATAGTATCAGAGCTAGTTTGACCCATGACTTGGGATCACTATGACTTCCATTGATTAGATACTTGATTATAAAATGTCGCTAATTAAATTGATTTGTATTCGTGCAGGTAATCATGATTACAGGACGTCGTGGAGGAAGACGTGCAACGCCCCCATTAGCATCCATGCCCGAGGGGTCTAACCCTAAGGGAAAAGAACAGATTGTCAAACAACAACAGATATTTGTGGGTGATGTGGTTGGGTTGATGAAGTCCTTTCAAAGGATGTCAGAGGAACTGATCAGTCGTTTGGATAGAGATGAGGCCAGGGTGCTGGCACCCCCTGAGATTCCACAGTGTGCCCCGGTCAATACTAGTAGCATTCACCACAAACTCAAGAAGTTAAATTTTCCTGAGATCTTTGGTGCCACGAGCGATGCAGTCACCTAGGCATGGTTGGAGAATATGGCGATGTTCTTTGCACTTTGCAACTATACCTCGAACATGAAGGTCAGCATGGCAGTCTTCTAGCTGAAGGGAAGCGCTCTACTATAGTGGAAGACACTCCTGTCAAAGTTGAACATGGCCATTGAGGACATGTCATGGGAATTGTTCAAGGAGTGGTTCTGGGAGAGGTATCTATCTGAGGAATTCATTGAGCAACAACTCAATGAGTTCAATGCCTTGTGACAGGGTGATCATACAGTGTGCAAGTACAAGGCCAATTTTATGGAGTTCCTTCAGTATGCTCTGCAGCTAAATGTTGAGAAGCTTAAGGTTAGCAAGTTCGTGTTCAAGCTTAATGTCAACATTCGTGTGAAAGTGAGGATTTTGATTCCTAAAACCTTGCACGATGTTGTTCAGAAGGCCCTCATAGCTGAGGAGGAGCTCATCAGTGGGGGTTAGAGTAGGACTCTGACAAGACCAGCAGGACATGCGACATTTGGTGCGCAGCAACATCAGACACTAGCTAGACATCCACCAGGATATTGAGACACTCTGAGAGGATCCACATTCCCTACACCATGGTGACCGACACCTCAGCAGTGGACTCCCTACAGAGGACCACAACACCAACAACATCGTCATTCGCAATAGCAGTAGTTTAGGATTGTTTAGTAGAACATACCAAGGTTCGAGGTCGATGGGTCGTCACCTTCTATTTCAGGTTCCAGGAGTATTGGACCGAAGACTGGGTGTTGGACATGTGGGGAGCCACATTACCAACGTGACTGCTCAGTTAAGAGGGCCAGAGTAGCCAGATCATCCAAAGCCACTACCGCAGGAGATTTGGGCAAGGCCCATCGGATTCATGCATTGATGAATAATCATCAGGAAAAGAAGCAGTCTATTTTTCTCGAGACGTCAGGTACCATCGTTCACCAGACCCTTAGTATTTTGATAGATCCAGGTGCTATAGAGATTTTTATTTCTAGTGCAATGCTAAAAGGAATTAAAGTAAATGAAGCCAAACAGGACGAGTTTAGATTTGTAGAAATGCCTTCGGGAGCCAAACAAAAGGTTGGAGGAAAGGTTACGGGTTGTACGATTAACCTAGGAGATTTTGTAATGAAGGCCAACCTGTACGTCACGATCTTAGGATCCTATGACGTCGTGATTAGTATGGATTGGTTGGAATCACATAAGGTGATACTCAAATGTAAAATGAAATAGTTGATTTTGGTCAATGATGAGGGACATAGACGCGTGATTGTAGGTAGGAACCATGGATTTCCCCTAAGGTTCATCTCTTCCCTACAGCTATGAAAGAGCATGTGCAAGGGATGCAGGCTATATTTGATCCTTTCTTTAAACGAAAAGAACGTGGCAGAAGGCCTAGAAAACCTTCAGGTAGTGTGAGAGTTTGTGGACGTCTTCCCAGAGGAGTTACCAGGGTTGTCGTCAAAGACAGAATTAGAATTTACCATCAACCTAAAATAGTGAACTAAACTGATAGTAAGAACACCTTATCGGATTTCGACCTCGGAGTTATAGGAGTTGAAAATGCAACTGAAGGATTTGTTGGACCTAGGACTTATACATCCAAGTGTGTGACCATGGGTTGTGCCTGTTATTTTCATATGAAAGAAGGATGGGTCATGGAGACTCTGCATAGACTATCGTCAATTGAATCAGGAAACGATCAAGAACCAGTATCTGTTGCCAAGGATTTATGATCTGTTTGATCAAATGAAAGGCGCGACAATGTTTTCAAAGATCTACTTGAGATAAGGGTATCACCAATTATGGATCAAGGAGGAAGACATTCCTAAGACCTCCTTTAAGACGAGGTTTTGACATTATGAGTTTACTATTTTACCATTTGGACTGACAAACTCCCCAGGGGCATTTATGATTTTGATGAACGAGGTGTTCCGCGAATATTTGGACAAGTTTTTTCAAGTATTCATTGATGATATTTTGATATATTCTTGGAAGATGAAGGAGCATGACGAACACTTGAGCTTGGTACTATAGTGTCTGCGAGAGAAAAAATTGTTTGGGAAACTACTGAAATGATCATTTTATCAATTGAAGATTCATTACTTAGGGCACGTCATCTCTGGCGAAGGTATCGTTGTGGATCCAGTGAAGGTAAAAGCTATTATGGAATGTCATGTGTCGACGAATGTCCCAGAATTATGTAGCTTTATGGGTTTGAAAAGATACTATCGACGTTTCATCGAGGGTTTTTCAAATATAACCAATCCAATTACAGAGTTGCAGAAGAAGAACAAGAAGTTTGTTTGGACCGAGAAATGTGTGGGAGCATTTCGAAGGCTCAAGCAGTTGTTGATGACAGCATCGATACTAAAATTCCCTGACATGGAAAAGGACTTCTTGGTATGAACTGATGCATCCAAGGAAGGATTAGGCGGAGTCTTGATGCAAGACAATCAAGTGATCGCCTACATCTTGAGAAATTTAAGAAGGCATGAGGATAACTATGCGATGCACGACATGGAGTTGTTATCCATTGTATATGACTTGAGAGTTTGGAGACACTACCTGATTGGATAGAAATTCGAACTGAAAATGGACCATTATGGTTTACAGCACATATTTACACAAAGCGACTTGAACGCGTGACAAAGACGTTGGTCGAAATTACTTAGCAAGTACGATTTTGAGATTACTTACTAAAAAGGAACAGTGAGCAGAGTGGCAAATGCATTGAGTCAGAGACCACACATATTTTCAATGATATCTCTTCAGATGAATCTATGTGAAAATATTCTAAGCTTACATTGCAACAATGATTGGTATAGGGAGGTTAAGGAATTTATCAGAAAAAACACCATGATGGTACCCAAGTTTGAGGGATTTGCGATGGACATTGATGGATTAGTGAGATATAATAATCAGATTTACATACCGCCCAACGATGAGTTGAGAAGTTTGATCCTAAATGAGGCTCATAGAGAAGTGTATATGGCTCATCCAGGAGTCATGAAGAGAAGGTGGACATAGTCAACTACGTTGCCATATGTCTAGAGTGTCAGGAGGTGAAGGTTGAACATAGACATCCACCAGGATTACTACAGCCATATTTTATTCTAGAATCGAAATGGGAGGTCATTTCGATGGATTTCATTGTTGGATTTCCACTAATGGAAAGGAGACACGAGTCAATTTTTGTAGTATTCAACACTCTGACAAGAGTTCTCATTTTGTTCCTATGCGTATGATGTATCAAGCACATAACATAGCTAGAGTTTTTATCAACAAGATTTTAAGGCTTCATGGCGTGCCTAAGAGGATCATATCCAATCAGGGATCGATGTTTATAGGACAACTTTGGACTAGTTTCCAAGAGGCCTCGGGAACCCAAATTAACTTTATTACCACATATTACCCGGAGACAGATGAGAAATCCGAACAAAAGGACCAAATTTTGAAGGATATGTTGCATATGTATGTGATGGACCAACATAAGCGTTGGGAAGAGTTCTTGCCATTGGTAGAGTTTTCTTACAAAAACAGTTAGAAAAGCACCATTAAGATGGCATCGTTCGAGTTTCTCTACGGGTGGCCATGTCGAACACATTTGAGTTGGGATCGACTTGAGGATACGATCCTAGTTGGACCAAAAGTGATCCAAGAAATGGAAGATCAAATGAAAACAACAAGACAAAGGATCAAGGAAGATGAGGATCTATAATATCCCCAAGGATCATCCCAGTTATATTATGTATTTTAAAAATATTTTGTAGGTTGATGAGATGAGTTATAATAAGCTAGGAGGCTTATTTGGTGATTAGGATGGAGAGCCTAGGTGTTAAAGGCCAGGAGCCTGATTTTGTATATGTAATTATGCAGATCATTGAAAAAATATAAACATCGTTGTGTGCAGACCGACCACGAAGAAAGAGTTATGGGGGACTAAGATTCCACAAGGTTGGGTAAGGGAGGAGGCTAAGTGTGTGGGCCTAGGGGCTAAGCTAGGGGGCTTACCTCTAAAGGGGATAATAATTTATTATTATTTCCTAAAAGGATAAGGTGGTCAATTGACCAAGCGTTGTCTTAAGTTCCTGGAAAAGGAATGTATGCAAAAAGGATTGCATGCATCTCCAGGAAGACAGGTATCGACCTGGGAGCATGCAGTTAAAGATGAAGAAGTGAGTCATGTTGGGGGTTCTCTCTTGAATTCTTCCATCCTTTGCCTAAGTTGGCTAGGATCGAGGGGCGTCTGAACCTTTTTTTCCTCTACGTTTGCCTCTGCATACCCGCACATAGTGAAGGAAACCCTCACAAGAAAAATTTTCATTGTCCATTCTTCCATCTAGAGTCTAAACCAAAACCTCCATGATCGACCTCTACATTGATTCCTTGTCATGCACCCTGAAACCAGTGGAAAACTCATGGATTGAGCCGTGTCTCCTGTGAATTCTGAGCACCATGTAAATGTTTGAATTGTGCTATGTCTTAGTGTGGAATGTTGTCATTTTTGGATGTCCATACCCAAATTCTTGTTTCTGCTTTCACCGTGAGTTAACCGAATTTCTATTGTTTTTGTTGTTATCCTCACCTTGCAGGAATTGAATTGAAACTAGTTGAAGAAGAGGGTTGTTAGGCCCATGGTAGAAGAGGTAGGTTTTCAGGCCTGTGGGCATCTCTCTTCAGGTGAGAGAGTTTGTTGAAAAGTGGTTTTCTCTCAGAGAGAGTCCATGTTAAGCCCTAATATTGGCTCATTACCCCTTAATTAGGGCATATTACATTAGTAATGTTATTTTTTTTATGTCGCATTTATTCCATTAGTTGTAATTATTCCTCCCAGACTCCTTTATATACCAAGGAGACATTTTCATTTGGAATCATCTTGTACTTGAACATTTATGTGGGGTAAAAGGAGGTTGCCCCCTCGAAGAGGCTTATTATCTGAAATTATCTTTTTTTCAAGGCATTGAGTACTTATTCTGATGTTTTTCTATGCTATAGTGATATTTGTTTCTTAACATATGGTATCAGAGCTCAAGGTCTTGGGCTTTCGCTGCTACATCTGAGATAGCTTGTAATTTTCGCTATAATTTTTGTTTTACAATGTTTCAGAAGGAATGGCTTGGAGGATATTTATTAGATAGATCAAGGTACGTTGGGTTAAAATTTCATCTCTTAAGGGATTATACTTTCGGAGATACAGCCTGTACAAGATAGGGTTCTAGAATCATCCTAAACTAAGTCATTGCGGAATTTTCGCTATAAAAACTTTTCTGTAATGTTTCATACCTTGAACGTCGGAGGATATTCACAGAAATTAGTAAGGTATCTGTGGTAAAACTTTTAGCTTCTGGGTCATCTTACATTTGTATATACACCCTGTGGAATATAGGGTATCTGACTAGTCTCAAGAAGGTGTTCCAAGTAAAACAATCATAACTTCTTCCTAGAGTATCCAGACTGAGTGGGACTAGTTTCATTGGATAGTGGATAGTCTGTAGTATTTCTGGTACGAGTTTCAGAATTTTATATCAATTATTTTGTGCAGGGAACTCTATACAAGTGAGATCTCCTGGAAAGGACAAAAATCAGCAAGTTGTGGGGAAGTTACCATAAATTCCACTTAGAACATCCAATTTTGATCAAACTTGTGGCATTGCAGAGTAGAAATATCATAGAACTACATAAATACAATTTTCATACCCAGAAGGACCGAAACTTGGGAGATACAACAGAAGAAAGATTGTCTAGTAGAACCACCTCAAAATCAAGGTTCAAAGGTGATACTTGGCCAACATGCCACCCAAAAAGGGAACTTCTACACCAAATAAGTCTCCATAAAATCCTACTTGGACTCTTGATGAAGGTGAATAAATTTGTAGGGACATAAATGATTTACAAAAGAAGATAGTAAGAAAAGATTAACTACAAGAGATGGAAGCTAAGTTGGAGGCAAAGATGGATGGTTTAAAAGAGGATATCATGGAAGTATTGAAACATTTTGTAACAGAGAAGACACCTGAAAGTGAAAATGCATCCCATGAAATTCATGATGAGGATACAAGGAAGGTGAATCAAGAATGGATAAACTCCAACTTTGGGTTGAAGACCAACCATGTTCCTAAGATCGATATGAGGAATTTTGATGGCAAGGACCCAATCACATGGATACTTAAGATGGAGCAATTCTTTGATCTACATAATGTGTCACATACACAAAAGGTATGAATTGCTTCTTTATATTTAGAACCCAATCAATTTGTATGGTATCGATGGCTTTGTTCTTGCAAATCACTTGTCACTTGGACAATTTTCACAGAAGAAATGATAGCACACTATGAGGTTACAAGGAGCAATACCTTCTTTAGCCAATTGATACATCTCAAGCAAAAGGGTCCAGTTACCGAGCACATTGAGAACTTCCAAAGATTGAATATAAAGGTAACAGATATTCCATATGAACACTTTATTGATGTATTCACAGGAACTTTAAATGATAACATTGAACATGAGGTTCGCCTTTGGGAACCCAAATCATTGGA
>SNQJ01S0062384.1:7025-41723 GCA_010110895.2 Picea sitchensis
CCATATCCGGATCATCCCGGAAGTCCACCCCAAAATACGGATATCTTAGTATGATCTATGGAATCTAAAGCCACACCTGTGCAGCCTCGGCTATGAAATAATGGCCACCCTCCCCACCACCATGGAGAACTAGAATCATCACCCATCGCCTCAGTCACGATTCTCGCATACCCCGGGCGTCTAATAAAACTCTCGGGCGCAACATGGGCACCCTATCCAAGGACCATGATACCAATATAGACCCAAAGGAAAACTCCCCTGAGTCAGTAGCTCGACACCTATTTAGTTACCCCACCATCTTAGCATGTAGCATCAAGTCCTAAGAAAAATGCTCACCCGCTAGTGCCCTCTACATGATCCTCATCTGACCCCCACTGATCCGCTGAGTAGCGAGAGATCCATACACTCTCACAGTCATTGATGAAATGCACCAATTCACAAGGGAATCCATCGCCCTAATACTCACCACGGAGCCTGACATGAATTTCTCCCCTGAATAGTAGGTCTGGGCTAAGACATCTAATTGTCCATCTCTGGGTACCACAGGCTCCGCTGGTAGAAGGGTTCCCCGAAATGAGAGCCCAATCAAAAAGTACACATCCTCCATCGTAAAGAATGTGATATACTCACCCCAAACAATAAAACACTGCATATCTAGACTCCACATCGCAATCAGGAACTACAACAAGTACTTTTATGCCCTCACTAGTGAGCACTCAAAAAACTTCAACAACCCACAAGCTGTCAAAGCACCCCGTACAATCAGATCCTCATCTCTCACCGCCTCTCTTAGGCATGCCCAATCCATCTCCCTCCAATGGATCAACATCGTCAATGGGTAGCCTGCATCCACACATACAATATTTGATCAGCCATCACAACTCATAAAAACATCAAAATCTCCAAAAAAGAGTAGTTTTTACACCCTTCATCTTTTCCTCAAAGGCGTAGATTTTTTCCTCACAGGTGCACACATATGTGTGCATGTTCACCCCACAGTCATGCAATCATGCACGACTATTGTCCATACAAGGGTGCACCCATGCACCCCTGTCACATCAACAGACGTGCACCCTAGTGCACCTGTTCTCTCCACAGTTGTGCACACATGCGCAACTGTCAGGAACACAACCGTGCATGGATGATTTGTTGTTCTTTGCACAAACATGCATCCCATGCGTTCCTATTTTCCCCATTTAGGCACCCCCATGCATGGCTCTTTAAATTATAGTCGTGCACTCATGCACACTAAACACTCGATTGCCCGTGCACTAGGGGGCCCACCCTCACAAAATCCCCTTGTACGACCATTCATACAAACCCTACCCAAAAAATAACCACTAGCTACTATGCAGAAGGATATGACCACTAACCTGAAACTCCCTGATCCTAAATCGGCTGGCTTGATCTCTTAGAATCTCCAAATCTCTCCTCAAAATCTCTTGTCTAGTCACTCTAGCAGCAGGTACAAATGAGGTGGCAATGTGGGCCCTACAACTATATATAGTCCCTTTTCCAAAACTTCCAGGGTCATTTTCGAGAGCTCTGAGCGTCTGTTTTTTGATCCATCTTCAACCATGGGACCAGGATCCCACCACCTACACAACCACATTCCCTAGGCCACAACCCATCCTCGACCCCCAAGGAGCATTGTTCTCACATCACGCCCAGGTATGCCTGCTTATGTTCAAAATTATCAAATAACCATTATATGCTATTTATCTTCAGATATTGTTCACGTTGGGTATTTGGTTTTCATGTGTGCAGGTACTCGGTCACCACAAATCAACACAACCTTTTCAGGAATAAAATCACTACTGGCATGTAATAATTCCCTCTGAATATCAATTGCATCTACGAGTCACACCCTCCGATATTTTCCTCTAAGGTCCCCTCATTTGGCTCTGCAGTACTCACACCTCTACTGCATTTTAGTACTGTCACCCGATATCACTCTTCCCCACATGAGTTGTCCCATTTATAGTCCCCCTTGACACTTTGACACTCATGCTTCTTTCACCCCCTAGGGTTGGGAGTCCTCATAGTCTTTGCATTCTCGAGAATTAGCCGCATGCTCCTTCTCCTCATTTTTCTAGCTTCCCCATAATGGACTCCCTAGTAATCTTGTCACGATTCACATTTTTATTAAACCTCCACAGTATCAATTATCCCTCCATCTCCTCCACCATTAATTTTCCCATTTGCAGATTGTCCTCCATTCATTTTTCCTAATACATAAACCCACCTATGAGACCCCCACCCTCCACCTTTTTCCCAAGCAACTTGCACCCTCAAAGACCAAGCCATATTTCATTTGGGCACCCATTTTTTTCTCTGTATGCTCATACCTAATTATTCTTTATTTATTTGGTAATTGTACAAAGCCTTTGTTTCCAACCATTACATATTTTTTGTCGCCACCTTTGGCAACCTTCCTTTTTCGAAAAAAGAAACCCATGTCACCCTTGGTTGGGGAATTCATTACCTTATCCTCCTATTGACATCATCCATAAACCCTGAGTATCCCATAGTCCATTTACCTCTGATCTCTGAGTTTGTCCACTTTGTCATGCCTCTGGCACAATCTAACCCTAGTCTAGTCATCCCCCTAATGCTAGATTCAATTCCATGGTTGCTGCCACTTATCCTTCACAAATATCCCCAACCAAGGGTAGTATTGAGTCTCACCATATCTTAACTTCATCCATGAATCTCCTCAGTCCCTGACCATATCATGTAGATTTCATGAAGCCCTTTGCTTCTTGGAGTCATGTCTCCCTTCTTGTCAACATCAACACAGTTTCCAGAAGGGTGACAGTATCTTGAATCTCATTAACTTCAATGAGGTGTCTCGGATGACACATAGAGAACCATCATTTCTCTCCACTGTCGTTGACCCCCATGACATTCAACTTCAACACCTTATCATGTTGCGGTGGGTCTTACTTTCCGACTATTGCAGTTTTTTTTGCCGAAGACCTGTGAATTTTGATAGGCTATCAATGCCTGCGTATCATTGACACTTCTTATAGGTGTCGTCGCCTCTTTTCAAAGTTTGTTCACCGTTCGAATGGTCCTCTGCTGTTATCAACATGCCCCCGAGGGTGCTACAGTCGTCTACACCAACACACATATTCAGTTACTATATTCCACATTTTTGAGTTACATGACACAAGCATGGGGCATGCTTGCCTCGTTTGTACACAATTTTATTTTTTACACCTTACGAAAGGTTTGGGTCCCACTGGTTCCCCACTCCATCCAATGGGTCGCTCTTGAAACTCCTCACAACTCTCTTTCTTACAAATTTAATCTCAGTAGAATCAACATTGATGTATTTCGGCTATACGTATTATCCTAACCTCACACATCAGGGGGAATCTATTATCATTGGAATTTGATCCGCAAATGGTTACAGGAATCCATCATCTTCAAACACCCATTAGTTCATCCATGGCCCAGAAAATTCATTTCCAAAGGGCACAAAACTATACAACTGGTTAAAAAATCAGCATGTACTAAGGATACAAAGGCAGCGCGCACACATGCGACAGTCGAATAACGCCAGAAAAACGCATATGTGCCCGATGTGCGACTATGGATGGAAAAAGCCGCAAACACCTCAGAATGACACATTTATGATTTTGGTTGGCCTTCCACCCACTTCTGGTTCATCTCCCAAGTTGATTTGACACCCAAATCCAAGTTGAATCTGAGTGGGGTGTTGGTCAAAGACCTAAGGGTGCCCTAAAGAGCCCCTTGTTCACACTAAAGACTGGTTGAATAATGCCTCAAGGATTTGCTATAAAAAGAGGCCATGGGTGCACAATATTTTCAAGGAATTCATTTGTATTGTTATGTTGCCTATATTATCTTGGAGGATCCTCTTTCCTCATCAAGAGTATACAAGCATCATTTCATTTAGCCACTCATACCACCTCTTGAGTGAATGTGCTTTGGATTTTCTTCACCATTTCCTTCTAGTTTGTTATTTGTAAGAAGAGCTCAATCATTGGGGGTTCAAGAGCCCTCCCTTGGAGGAAGAGGGGACCCATAAGTCTCCCTTTCGCTTTGGTGTTTTTCCACTAATACAACTTATCCATTGGTGTCATACATGTTGTTTATTTTCTTGTTATATTTCCCTTATGCACTCTAGTTTAGTTTCTTTTATTTTTATTAGCTTAGTTCTTTGCTTATTTCTTATGCTTGATGTTTCTAACTCTTGCATTCACTGTTGTCTTGTCTAGCTAACCCAACTAGGCTTGTAAGCATCCTTATTTTTCTCATTTAGGTGATAACCTAACTAGGCTTGTAAGCATCCTTATTTTTCTCATTTAGGTGATGAAAGGGATGTACCATAATGGTAATACCCCAGCCGCATATGTTTACATATTGAAAGGTGACGCTCATATAATGACCAACCAGATTATGGAATGTCGAAATCTGCCGAAAAGGGTCAAGAAACCACAAACCCACCAGTTCCTCCTCATATAGAGAAGATGATGGTAAAAACAATGACACACATCCCAAATGTGTGTTCAATTAACTCTTCTCATAATCCAAAGCAAGGCTTCCCAGAACTAGTTCTTTGTGGAAGATTTGGCACAAACCCTTACGCGACAAGTTCGCTTTGGAATTCTCCCAGCTTCTCTCACAGAAAGGATCTATTATCTACCTTGGGATTGGTAGATAATTGTAACCTGGGAGTGATCATTCTCAATCCAACCAACTTAAAACCCTCAGATGCTTACCACGTGGTGTTTCCGATAGTAGTGTCTTACACCATGAAATCAAGCACTTGGAATATCTTTCGTACGGTGGTTGACAAAGGTGACTTGAATTGGCGTGGATTTCATTGGCATGTTGGAAGGCCATTGATAAGCCCATTTTGTCTTTGTCACCTACATTTCTTATGACATTTGGCATTCATTCACACCATACAACATGAATCATTCCTTCTTTCCCCTGCGCTATAGGGAGGAAAGTACTATAAAAAGGCCAAACTTGAAGTGGTCGATGCACTTCTTGAATACAACCTTTGTTAGAAGGAGTTGGATCAATGTAATGCATGTAGTGGTTGCATAGCTCTTTCAATTTTGTTTTTCCCACATGAGGGTAGGATTGTAACCATTTACCAATTGTCTTTCTCTCTCGTCCTGATCCTTCATCGGGGGCATCCAAGGTCTAGATGATTGATAATCCTCAGCCCATCATCATCAAATTAGGGGTTAGTTTGTGTCCATTGATGATGGGTACTTTTGATACCCACCTCCTTTGGTGATGTCAAGCTTATATTGGTTGTCCCCGACTGTTCTAGGGCTGAAAAGTTTCAAATCTCTTTGTTTCAAAGGACTTACTTTCAAGGATATGTGGACTCCTTTCCTCCCCCATCTAATTTAAGTGGAAGGGAAAATGCATTCAGGCATGGCCATGGCCTTGTCCGCGACTAAATTTTCATACAACATTGTCTAGCAATATTCTACCAACCCTGATTTGGCTCTAGCATAAGAGTCAGATCCAAATGGTAGCCTATTTGGGCTCAAGGTCTCTTGCCACTACAAATTTCTTTAGACTTTGACTTTCCCTCATATGAGGTGATTTTTGAGGCATTGACTAGTCTAGACATACCCTTGTATGATCTCCATGATATATCTTACTTCCTCTCAGAGTTAAGGAGAATATAGGCATGCGAATTTGTTTTGACTATGATCAGAGATGTGGTCTTCTGTCAGATAATCCTTAGCTACACACATAGTTTACTCAGGTTAATATGGAAAGTATCGCTAAAATGATCCACATAGATATCTCCAAAACCCCTCATGTCATGGAGAATGTTTTTGTCAAAGCGAATGTCTCCCCTGAAGAGATTTGAATTTATATAGAGTTATTTAAGGAATTTTGCAACATTTTTTCTCTTGGTATTATGAGGAAATTCCAGGAATAGACCAAAGAATTCACGAACATGAAATAACAACTTATCTCGACGCCAAGCCACCGACAAAACTTTGTTTGGTGAATCCCTCAGAAAGTGGTAATACTAAGGATGAAGTAGAAAAACTTCTTAAAGTCGGTTTTATCTACTCCCTCGGTACGTTGATGGAATGGATGTTAAAACCCATTCCAGTTAACAAGAAATAGGGTAATATTCACGTGTAATTGGAATTTCGCTTAATTGAACAAGGCCTATCCGAAATATATTTTTCCCACCCCATTCATCAATCATATTTTCTTTTTGATGAATGTACGTGCTAATGCAGGTCTTTTCATTAATGGATTTTTGGGGATATAACCAAATTGTGACCAAACCCAAATACCAGCATAAAACAACTTTTAGCTGTCCTTGGGGTATGTTCTCTTATCATAATATACATATTTGGCCCTCAAGAATGTTGGAGCCAATTCTTAGCGGTCCATATATTTTTCTTTCCATGCACCTTAGAAATATAGTCGAGGCATATCTAAATGATCTAGAATCACTCTCTAAGAGATCTGATCATCCCACACACCTCCACTAATATTTGAATGATGTCGCTACTATCAGGTTTTCTTGAATCCTAACAAGTGTAGTTTCTGCATGACGTTGGGTCATCTATTAGGTTTCATAGTTTCGGAAACAAGGATCATGGTCGATCCTTCTCGTGGTTGAGGTGATATTTCAATTGCCTCCCCCATGCCCAATACCCCATCTTTAGAGCTTATTGTGTATAGAACTTTATTCAGAATTTTTTCATGAACTATGCTAAGATCACTAAAGGTTTTATGTGTCGATTGAACAAGGGAGTCCCTTTCCATTGGGAAAAATCTGATCGTATTTCCTTCTTTGAAGTGTTGGAACGTTTCACTTACATCTGCCTCTCTACTCCATCCTCCTAATTATAACCAAGATTTATTGTTTTACTTGGCCACTACAGAGTCAACCATCGACATGGTATTGGTTCAAGAGGAATATCTAATAAAGGATACGTTATTTATTACCCGAGACGAGGCCTGGTTGGACTCGAACTCAATTATTCCCATATTGAGAATATTTCTTTGGTAGCAGTGCATGTTGTCCAACAGTTGTGTCATTACATTCTACTTCACAAGACCACCATCATATAGTCATGGTGAACCAATTCCAATATGTGTTGACACGAAAGGTCATTAAGTGTAAATATCGCGATATGGATTGTAATCCTCTAGGAATTTGATTTGGATTTTTTTCTGCAAGAAATCCAAAAAGATTTTGGTCTTTGTTGAAATAATTTTGGAACTTCCAATATAATTGAGTGATGTCACACCAGAAGAATCACCTATCAAAGGAGATATTTTCTAATCACATCTTCGCACTCGTATGGAGATATACTAGTCTATCTCTAGAATTTAAAGTGCCCTTCTTCTACTTCCTGTGACGAGCGTCAACGAATTCTCCATCAGGCACAAAACTATCTCATACTCGATGACACTTTGTATCATTGAGGTGTAGATTGAATTATTCGTTGGTGCCTTATACAAGAGGAAGAAGAGCTCGTTCTAAAAGATTTCCACACTAGATCATAAAATATTTGTCCGGGTTGGAAACAACCCAAAAATATTCTACGTGTTGGTTAATTTTTTCCTATGTTAATAAAAGATTGCATTGAGTCAGGTCAAGAAGTGCCACCCATGTCGATCTTCTCTCGAAGATGCAGAACATTCGGCCCCTATGTTTCCTGTCATTGCTGTTGGTCCCTTCACCAAGTTGGGGATTGACTTTACTACATTGCCTCACCTATCTTCATCCAGGGGCATCGTTACATCATCGTAGCTGTAGAATACTTCACAAAGTGGTTCAGGCTATGCTAGTAGCAATGATGGTGAAACAACGACTCTTTTCATTTTTTATCAGATAGTAGCAAGGTTCAAAATCCTCATGATATCATTACTCCACCATGGCAGCCATACTTCCATAACAAAATGATGTCCAAGCTAACATCAAATCTTGGGTTGAGGAAAGAAAATGCATCACCCTACTACCCACATGTGAATGGTCAAGTTGAAGTTGTGAATAAGTACCTCAAGACTAGCTCCTTCAATGGATGATCAATTATGCCAAGTCAAATTAGAATTTGATGTTGTACTCGGCGTTGTGGGCCTACCAAACATTCGCAAGAATGCCACTGATTTATCACCTTTTCAACTCATACACAGGCTGGAAGCAATCTTTCCAATAGAATTCCAGATCTCGCTTTTAAATTTGGCAGCTGGGAATTACTTCCGCATTAATTTCATCTCTTGAGGAACGCATATTATATCTCGAGCATAATCTAGATGTAGCCTAGGCCAATGAGGCTTATAAGTAACAAGTCACGTGTCAGTACGATTGATCCAAGCTTTCCCCTCATATTTTGAAGGCGATCTTATCATGGTCTATGATCAAGACAAAGATCCTCTGGGGCGTAAGTTCAAACCCATGTGGTTCAAAACTTTCATCGCGGAGAGGTCTTAAAGAAGGGCTCTACCATCTGGTTGAATTTGAAGGAAATTCCTTTGGAATATCCTAGAAATGGGCTCTACTCTCAAGAAGTATTACCATAGGTTGGCTTTATTGGGTGACTTATTGTACATATGTATAGCTCTTATACAACTTTTTTGTCTTTTTTGTTTTATGGATGTATAGTTATTTATGTCTTTGTGGCAGATGTAAAGTGAATCAAAGGCGTTCTTTGGGTTCACGAAAGACTGCTAGTTGACACACTTGGAGGCTTACTTCCACATATTGGTTGATTTTCACACCTAGATGTTAATTGTTATCTTCCAGAGGTATACGCCTAGGTGAGCACAAACAATGTCACGAGTACAACGAATGATAGAATTTATTCTTCGTGATGTTTTGTCATTTGGTATCTCTCACCCCGGGTCTACTTAGATGCTTAGCTAGTTGTGTCCTAGTTAAATGGAGTTTTACCTCTCACATTTATGATCCTACTTTTGGTAACTCTATCGCTCTTTAGGTACAGCCTCTTAGAACGCTACTTTAATTACATTACGATATCCATGTTCCTAGGTTATTAAATCAAATGATAGATACTTAGCTAATCAAGTATTAGATTGACATGTTACGCACACATAAAAAGAAGCAATACATACACATGTACATACATTTGTAAAAACAAATGTGATCCATAAGACAAATATATATATATATATATATATATATATATATATATATATGTAAAAAAAATTCATCAGTACATAGGTGGGCGCAAACTCCTCAAAAATAAGGTTTGGTATACATAACAAGGATTATGCCCTAAAACATATACAAATGTTCCCTCGACACACACAGTGTATCCCATCTAATATCTGGGGACTATTTTCCCGCCGAGGAATGACTCGTTGGACAAACATCGAAAAGTTGTACTAAGTCCGGTGGCACCCCTAATCGCATGAGGCTGCAGATAGAAGGCTAGGTATATCCTCGATCTCTTCCATAGGTATTGTACGAGTAAGCGCAAAGAGGTTGTGCTCCACCCACCTCAAAACTCTCGCAAGATCTTCTCACTGATTTCCTCTACTACCAAGCAATATCCATCGCACAAGAGTTGGTCCCACCTCCTGCTGAGGATATTGTCAAGTCCTCGGGTGAAGTCCTGGTCGGGCGCGACTGGTTCCACATCTGTACATAGTAGATACATAAAAGTCAGTACTCTGATACATATAAAATGATATATAAAATAAGTAAAAATAAATAACTTTGAAAACAAACATACCTATCTCGCCTCGAGAGGCACGCATGTCTAGATCTCCGAAAAAGTTGATTCCAGCATATAGTTATTTCTCTATTGCTCGAATATGTTGTGCCCACTACCAAAAGAAGAATTTTATCAAACACCTCTATGGTCCTCTCTCGTCAGAAAGTAGTGTTTCCCATATGCATACTACTGGGAAGGAGGTAACATGCCCCGGTACAGTCTCTCTAGGACTCAAAATAGGAACTCTCGAAAAATAAGAATGAGAAAATAATAGTGCCAAAATCGAAGTGCTTGTTGATGCATTCTCGACACTGGCCAACCACTCTTCTGCATTTGAGAATGTAGTTAAGTACCTAAACCAGATCTGCAAATATACTTCGTAAATAACCAAGAATAAAACCATAAACCATTCACCATAACAATGAACACAAGAAATAGAGAAAAACCCTTGAGGTGTGGGTGGTAACACCATATATTAATCCCATGGAAGGATAAAACTCCCCAAGCAATCCTTGCTTGTACAACAACGCCAAAATGTTCTTCACTATGTTTCATTACATTGCCTTAGACTCCTTTTATATAGCTCTCTCTCTATCTCCTAGGAACCTTCTAGAGAGCCTCTCACATTTATTACATCCAACTACCATAGTGGGCCTTTATTAATATAGTGGACCTAGTCCACCTTACATTGAATGACCACATTTCCATATATTAATTGAATTCCACTCAATAACATATAACTACATTCTCATTGGGTACCTCCCTAGGTACCCCATATTACCTCCTAGGTATACTACGTAATGGTTGTACTCCAAATAATATATGTGCTCCCCGCATCAATAACACAATGGATGTGCTTATGGAATTTGGTGGAAGGGCCACGTGATCCCGTGAATCCACCTTAATAAGTAGAAAGATCACTCTCAAAAACAAATTGGTGATCTTGTAAATTGGCACTTGAGAAATCCCACCTCTTAGTGTCGACCTCACAAAGACATCCTATTGTGATCCCTAATGTTGGAGAGGCTCCAGTGGGGAATTTCTATGTGATATTGAATTGTTTCCCTCTCCTTGAGAGGCCAATCAAGAAGTAAATGTCATCATTCGTTGGAGTCAACAAATTTCCCTCTATCATGAATGCCTCTACATCTCGTGATGCCAGAGGTCAACCAGTAGATGCCTAAAAGAGGCTTGGGTTGTGCCCTCATAAATTGACACTGGAAGAAATTCCACAACCTACATTGTTTCAATGCGACAATGGAAATAGGGTCCTCATCAACCAATATCAATTCTCTGTGTTCCTCTCTCTCTCTCCACGTGGACATACATCTGTTATGTAAGGTGATAAAAGGAGTTAGCTCTGTAATTTTAAGCTCCCTTTTTTTCCAAGCTTTTGAGGGTGTAATGCGGGTTGTTTTGGTAATAATTGTGTATAATGCGGAGCATAATGTTTTCTTTTCTCAGATTACATATATGGTCATCCTTGAAACCCAAGTACACGAGGGGATGCTCTTTTAGGAGAGGCACTCCCCCAAAACAAAAAGAAATGCATAAGAAATGAATTGAAATGCAAGAGGGATAAGTTTCTACTTACTTGGTCCATGAAGCTCATTTTGTCCCATGAATCTTAATCAATTTTTTTAGCAAAGAGGCATTTTTCTCCTTTTGGTCAATTTTCAAAAATGCAATGGTGAAAAAATGAGCTACTACCTTCTATTTATAGATGTTTTGGGCCCTTTTTGCCACTTTTTTTAACCCCTTTGTCATTTTATCGGGTTGGGACTATCTGACCTATCTCCCCGAAGTTTCTTATTGGATGTTATTATGCACTTTTCCCTTTGGCTATAACTTTTTGGGAGATGGGTCACTTTAAAGGTCTTTGGTAAAAGCCATTTTTCCAACTTTTTGCATATAAGGATTTCACTCCACTTCGCATCTCATTGTCTTTCTCTTTTCCATAGGATTTGATCCCATCGAACTCCGCAACACTGAACCTTCATCATTTCTCTAGTGTCATAATTAGGTGGTACAACCCACTTTACATGGATTCCTTAGGTGTATTCCTTGTTGCATTTTACGCCCATGTCGTCATAGTACGCATTCTATAGGCTTAGGAGTCCTTGTTGTTTTTCATGATTGGCTAATTTGACCCTCATTTTTTTGATTCACCATCATTCTTGGTCTCACCTCTGACTTCAAAAATGAGATTTCTTTGTTGTCTTTCAAGCTTCACTTTTAAATCCAAACAACATCCGACAATACTACATTTTATGCTTTTCGATCTTGTCCTGATTAACTGAGAAAAGTAACTTTCTCGAGTCTTTTGCCATTTTCAAACTCCTAAAACATGAAAATATTGTTGAGAGATCTTGTTTCCCTTCACGCCAAAACTCAAATTTGAAGGCACCTCTATCTGGCGGTAGTTTACCCACTTTTCCAACCAAATGGTCAATTTTACTAATAAAGGTATACTCTAGGAACTCCTTGCAGTTCTCTGGAAGAGTATTCTCAGTATAATTTTAACCCTTTTTCGGCATGAGGGAATAAATTTACTAAAAAGGAACATTCTTGGTTTTGTTTTATCATATTTTGTGCCATAACAAGATTACTTACGGTAAAGGAAACCCCATGAAGTCCATAGTTAACTCTTTTCTCAGACTTCAAAAATTGGTGTAAATATCACGAAGGATCTTGTTACTTCACACTCTCAAGAAATTGGTCCAAAGAACATCTACTAGCATGAGCTTACCCCTTTTTGGCTTGTAGATTTTGGAGGAAAAAGGTATGCCTTGGGATATTCGTCTCACCAAGAGATTTCTCCTCGCTGACTTATTTTTGGGCTAAGGAGACTAATCTAGAAAAAGGAAGTGAGTCCATAATTAATTCTTTTCACTCCTTAAAATTGAAAATGTTTTTGAGTGATCTTTTCTTTGTCACACCTATTGCCTCAACACTGTCTTAATCCCTGTCCCACCAGCACTCACTCCTAGTCCTGTTTCTCCATCTACCCTCCACTGCCCAGTCTCCACTCCATCCCAGTCCATGTTCCCACAAACCCTCTAAGCATGCCTTATATGCAACCCTTGTAGAACTTTTCCTCCTCAAGAATCTCATTAACCTTTGCCTTTGGAGGAATTTTCCTGAGTGTCTTTTCCCTTCACATGTCTCCTTTCTCTCGAGAATTAGTGTGTTCCTTATGCCTAGAACTAGTATGCTTTCTTGAGAAACTCGTCCTCCTTCCTCTTTGTAACGTAGAATTCTTTTTATTCTTTTTCAAGCTCTTTAAAAATTGAAAAGACTAAAAAATATAAAAAAATAAAAACTTAAAAGAGGTAATGTGAAATATGCATTCTCTATTAAGTGCAAAGCATTAAATGAGTCATTTCCTTTGGACAAAGCATGGACCCTTCTATTTTTTTCAAGCATTGGGATATAGTATGACCTTAGATTTTTCTCATTACATGAGTTGTGTCCTCCTCCGCTTGGTTACTCTTCCAAACACATGGAGATTTTGCATCGCTTCCTACATCGTGAACTTACAAGCCAAGTCTATGATTCTTTGATTTTGATCATCTTTTCATGCTTTTTGTCCAAGGGAAGTTTCAACCAACCTAAGTTGGCCTTTCTGCATTTTGTCTCTTGACCTCATGATTTGGCCATCCCAAAATTCCAGTCAAGTCCCGATTCAAAATCGATGAAGTTCTCTACCTGATCATCGATCCTCTTGTCTTTTCCCAACAAGTCGTAGACCTCGTGGTAGTGAGTTATACACTCCCATTACTATACTCCTACCTGAGTTTTGAAGATCTGAAGTTGTTGCTCGAGCTATGAATACCTCATCTCCAACCATCGAAATAAGTGCTGATTCTTGAAGATGATACTATAATTTGTATATCTTTGATTTTGAGATGTAGATCCATTGTGTATTACTCATGCTACACTTTTATATAGTTATATGAAATGGATCTCCAGAGTGAATTTGATAATGTTTTCATGATTTATTTCATCCATATCATGGGTATGCCCACCTTGAGAGACAATTGTTATTTTTCATACTCTCGAATCCTCGTCCCGAGCTCACTCGATTTATTACATTGGTGAAGATTTTGTAATGTATTTTGGCCATTAGATTCTCTTCTAACCTCACACATTAGGGGAATATGTTATAACCCTAAATTTTTCTACACATGCACATGGCCTTGTCTCTCTTACTTGCATTTTTTCCAAAGCAATGTTGAGAAGCTCTTCTTAAAAGTTACCTCCTTGAATACGTACTTGCCCCCGCACCATTAATTCCCATGTACAAACACATTTTGCACCATTACATATTGTGTACATATGCATGATGCACCATTACAGCCCACAAGGTATACTTTGCAAAGTTGCAAAAAGAAGTAGCAAGGAATTGTTGAGATCATGGGCTATCAGTAGTCACCAACTAACTGACATAGCCCACCACCGAACCTAATAACCATCCTTTTGTCACATAAAAGGAGGTGTTGGGCTCCGATTTAAAATATAAGCATAAGAATAGTGAAACTTTGCCCAATTTGTGAGAATTTCCTCAGCATTCCCTAATTGGCCCCTTCTTCCTCCATTATAAACCATTCACTTCCCAAGAAGAGATCATATCGTTGAGAGGAGAAGTTCATATAAAGGTGCACTCGGAGATTGGTGAAGAGGAGCTCCTGACCGTGTTCAAGGAACCAGAAATGAATTTCATTGTAAAGGCATAATCATTGTGTGTTATTAATAAAAAGAATTACATTTTCCCCGTCCCAAATCATGGTGTACTTAATACTTTTGTTGGATTTATGTTTGATATTCTAACATCTAACCCTAACTTGTATATCGAATAGCATGCTTTTCATTTCCCTGCTTTGTCAATCTTTGGATGAAGTTCAAATTTAGAGAGAGGCATACAACAAATTAAAACTTCCAAGTGCAGGAGTTCATCAAATGATGTGGATTAGAGGTATAGTTACCTAATATCCTTTCTTTCTTTTCTCTATATGAGCTAGATATGTTTGGGGTAGTTTAGAATTAAATGACTTTTAGATGGTTATTTGATCTTCCTACATTATGAACCCCCGGTGTAGTCATAGGGGTGTTTCCCACTAGAAATGTCACCATGAAATCCATTACCTTGAAATGCATCTATACCTCATCATGTGAACCCTTGTGACTTCACCACCAATGAATCCAAGGCCAATGGGTAGTTCTCAAATAAATAAAACATGTCCCCCTAGACATCCACTACCCCGCAATACATCAATATTTGATCATGTGAACCCCACTGGAAGTGCCAACCCTTTTCATGCTAGATGAGATCCACCCGTCTCGCCAACCATTTTCATGTTGGATGAGAACACTATTGTTAAGCCCTAAATAGTGGCACATTACCCCTTAATTAGGGAATATTACATTATTAATGTTATTTCATTTATGTCGGCTTAGGGTCCATTAGTTGTAATTGTACCTCCTAGTCTCCTATATACCAAGGATACATTTTAATTTGGAAATTTATGTGGTGTATATGATACTCAAAGGGGATTATTATTTGAAATTCTCTTTTCAAGGTGTTGAGTAATTTATTCATGTTTTATGCTATCTTGATATTTGGTTCCTAACATTTGTATCAAACCTCAAGGTCTTGGTGTTTCGCTACTACACCTCGGTGACAACTTGCACTTTCTATAACCTTTTCTATAAATTTCATTAGGAACCCCTTGGAGTATATTTCTTTGATAGATCAAGGTATGTGGGGTAAAAATTCATCTCCCCGAGGCCTTAGAATTTCTCAGATATATCCTCGTGGTAAGATAGGGTTCCAAATCATCTTGAATTTAGCCGCCCTGAATTTTCATTATAAAATATTTTTGTAAGATTTTCGTGAACCTGAAATCCATAGGATATTCAAATGAATTATTAAGGTATCTATGATAAAAAAAATTCTCTTCGGGTCATCCTACTTTTGTAGATACACCCCGTAAGTAAGATATGGTATCCGACTAGTCATATTAACTAGACTCAAAAACGTGTTCTAGGTAAAACAATAATATTCTTTGGAGTGAGTATCCAATTTGAGTGAGACTGGTTTCATTGGTTAGTGGAAAGTATGTAGTATTTATGGTACACGTTCGCAATCAAATATCATATATTGTGATCTTGGCACTCTTTACAAGTACACTCTTTTGGAAGGGAAAAAAATCATCAAGGTGTGTGGAAGTTAATATAACTTCCACTTGTCACATCTAATTTTGATCAGACTTGTGGCATTATAGAGAATAAATACAGAGAACTACAAAAATATTTTTTCAGAAATAAAAGCACAAATTTTGAGATACAAGAAGAAATAGCCGCTTAGTATAACCACTCTAAAATCAAGGTTTAAAAGTGATACTTGGCCAACATGCCACCAAAAGGGAACTTCATACACCAATTAAGCCTCCAGATACCTAACCACTTTTATGAAGGTGAATAAAATGTGTGAGACATAAATGATTACAAAAGAATACGCTGAAAAAGATGAACCACAAGGGATGATGGATTCAACCAAAGCTAAGTTGGAGGCAATAATGGATACTAATATGGAGTGTTTAAAAAAGGAGATTATGGAAAGATTGAAATTTTTTCTAATATAGAAGACACCTGAGAGTTAAAATGTATACCATCAAATTCATGATGAGAACACAAGGAAGATGAATAAATACTGAGAAACTCCAACTTTGGGTTTAAGATCAACCACTTTCCTAAGATTGATGAGAAAGTTTGATGGCAAGGATCCATTCACATAGATACTTCAGATGGAGAAATTCCCTTCGACCTACATGATGTGCCATACACAAAAGGTACAAATTCTGTTTATTTGTATTTAGAACCCAATCAATTTGTGTATTGATGGCTTTGTTCTCGTGAATCACTCATCACTTGGAAAAAATTTCATGGAAACAAATGGTAACACACTTGAGGATACAAGGAGCAATAATTCTTTAGCCAATTGAGAAATATAAAACAAAAGGGTTTAGTTGCAGAGCACATTGAGAACTTCCAACATTGAATTTAAATGTAACGGATATTCTAGATGAGCACCCTGGACATGTATTCATAGGAACTTCTTTAAAGGATAACATTCAACATGGTGGTTCTTTGGGAACCCAAATCATTGGAGAATGCATCTCGTGAGTGGAAAAGAAATGTTGAAAGTAAAAAATATGTCTATGGGTACTAGGAATAACCACTCCTAATGTTTATCGAGAATACTGTTCCTTCTTATAAAAAGACCTCAACAATTGGAGGAAAGAAAGAAAAGTTTTATTCTCTCAATTGCAACAACAAGTACGCAAGGGACATAAGTGCAGTGAGAATAATTTATTCTGCATAGATTGTGAAGAGAAGAAGAACAAGAACAATAAAATAACAAGAACCATCTCAAGATGAAACATAGAAGTGATTTCTTCTAAAGAGTTGGAACTTCTAATGAGCATTTGTAATGCATTGGCTAGAATTTGCACTCCTCAAACTCAAGATCAAGGATATATCAAAAATAAAATGGTAATAGTCCTAATTGACTCTAGTACTCATAATTTCATTCACTATAAATTAGCCAAATCTCTCAATTCTTTGTATATCTAGTCACTAAAGTTTCAAGTAATGATTGCAGATGACGAACTATCAATTACTCAAGAAAACAAATAAGATCAATATTACTATGGGGAATATGTAATGAATAGTCCAATTATTTCTATAACCATGGGTGGTGTTGATGTCATAGTAGGAATCCAATGGTTACAATCATTAGGAACAATGGATTTTAATTTTCAAGAACTTTTCATGAAATTTTCATTGAAGGAAAAGAAATTGAGCTAAGGGGTATCATGTGGAAACCTAGTAAGGTGATAAGCCCTAATGTCATGACAAAATTATTGAAAAAGGCATCAAGGTGTAATTGCACAACTATTCTCACTAGATGTTCACACACATCTAAGCCATCTATTCCCCTAGGATCTCCAAGGGATCATTGATAGGCATTCCAAAGTATTTGAAGATATTCCCAAAGGTCTTGACACCCACTAAATCATGATCATGCTATTCACTCCACTCCTATGATTTTTCCCTCCTAACATCATGCCTTATAGATACCCCTATTCGATAAGAGTGAACATTGCCGCATGGTTGAAGAAATGTTAGAGGTTGGCAGGATTTATTAGGACCTATCCGTCTCTTACTTTAAAACCGGTGGGAATGGTACCTGAAAGATGTCCTCATGGCGTATGTGTCGTGATTATAGAGAGCTCAACAAGATCACTATTAAAGATAAGTTTCATTCCTCACATTGATTAATTCTTAGATGAACTACATGGATCAATCTATTTCACAAAGTTGGATCTTCATTCAGTGTATCACCATATTAGAATGGTAGCTAAACATCCCAAAAACAACATTTCAAATTCATGAAGGGAATTATGAATTTTTGGTCATGCTCCCTTGGCCTTACAAATGAACCTTCCACATTCCTGGTTGATGAATTCCATTTTCAAGCTATTCCTTCCAAAATTTGTGTTGGTATTTTTGATGATATACTAATCTATACAAAGTATTGGAAGGATCAAAGCATGTTGAGAGGGTGCTACAAATACTAAAGGAAAATAACTATATTCCAAACCATCCAAATGTTTCTTTGGGGTGAAGGAGGTAGAGTATTACTTGGTCATATTATCTCATGAAGGTGTCAATGTAGAACCTACCAATATTAAGGCCATGATGGATCTGTCATCTCAAAACATTGAAGAATCTTAGAGGCCTTTTGGCTCTGCCGTGCTACTACCGTAAGTTTGTTTGGAACTATAGAAGAATAGAAACACCTTTAATGACATTAACTAAGAAGGATTTATTTTCATGGATTCACGTGAGGCAACAATGTTGCCTTTGAACAACTTAAAGAGGCAATGAAAAAATATCTTGTCTTGACCACAACAGACTTCAAAAAAAACCTTTAATTATGGAACAACGCAGGATGCCCTCAGGAAATGGCAACAGGTTGTCCTAATGCAAGAATGAAGGCGCCTAGCTTTTGAAAGTTGGCCACCAAGGGAAAGGAATTACACAAACCCATTTATGAGAAGTAAATGATCACAATACTACATACATTGAAGAGATGGCTCTTTACCTAATAGGTAGGAAACTCATATCAAAACAACTCATGATAGTCTTAAATAATTCTGAACAAAGACTTCTTTAGAAGAACAACAAAAAGGGTGGGCTAAGATATTGCTATGATTTTAAATCATATATGTAAGGGAAGAAAAATGTTGTGGAAGATGCACTTTCAAGAAGGGATGAAGATGTTGAGGCCTTTGTCTGCTATCTTGATCATCCAACCTCGATTGATACAATATGTTTAGGGATGAATGGAAGAATGATGAAACATATGGACTCTCATTCAAAGGTTGCAATCGATTCCGCATCGGATAAATTTACATGGAAAATGATTCACACTATGGTACAAAGATCGCTTTTATATTTATGTAATAAATCCCAACTCAAACAAAAGGTACTATTGGAATTGCACACCTCTAGTAGGAGGGAACCCAAGATTTTAAAACCTAACATAGGGTGAAGAAGGAATGTTTTTTGGATGACCTTAAAAATGATGTTGAAAGGTTTCTAGGCAGAATGTTTTGTTTCCAAACAAAATAAGGTGGAAAACAATTAATACACCATGTATTATACAACCATTATCCATACCAAGTTAGCAATCGGAGGAGGTTTATATGGATTTCATCACTGTGGTTAATGTAAGTCTAAAGGAAAGAGTGCTCATGATGATTTTTTATAGACTGACCAAGTACGCAAATTTTTGTGCAATCTCTCATCCATTCAAATCCACTACAACTACCACCGCATTCATGGAGACAGCTCAAAAGCTACATGGAACTCTAAAGATTATTGTAAGTGGACAGAGATCCCATCTTCATTCAGACATTTTGGGCGTGATTTTTTTTTTTGGGTACTCAATTGGCTCATAAATCATCATATCATCCTCAATCTGATGGACAAACCGAGATAGTGAAAAAATGCCTGGAAGGATACCTTTGTTTCTTTGTCTCTGATAAACAAACAAAATGGTTCAAATGGTTACCCTTGGTAGAATGGTTGTATAACACTTCCTTTCATACTGCAACAAAAATTACACCATTTATGGCACTCTATGGATACCACCCTCCTTCCATCACTTCTTCTCTAAAATAAAAATATAAGGTTCAAGAAATGGAATATCACATCGAGCATCAATAACAAGTTCTCCAAATCTTAAATGAAAACCTAACCATGGCACAAAATCACATGAAACAATAAGCAAATCGACATCGTAGTGAAAGAAGTTTTGAAGTAGGGGATTGGGTGTTTTTAATACTAAAACCATACAAAAATATTTCCCTCAAGAAAGCCAACAAGGATAATAAATTATCACTAAAGTACGATGGCCCTTATAAGGTGTTGCAAAATATCGGTACTATGGCATACAAATTGGAGTTTCTTGCATCTTCACGAGTACACCCAGTTTTCCATGTTTCATACTTAAAGAAGGTTATAGGTGACAAGATCTGAGTTCAAACTATATTTCCAAAACTTGACGAGGAAGGAAAAATAATATTGGATCTTGAAGCTATCACTGACACAAGAATTCTCCAGGTGAGGAATAAATCCATTTCAGAGTATCTCATTAAGTGGAGGAAACTACTTGTTGAATATTCCACTTAGGAAGATGAGTCTTTTATACAAAATCATCTAGAATTACTCAAGTGTTGAGGAAACAATGTGTGTATAGGGGAGGGGCATGTTAATCCCTAAATAGTGGCAAATTACCCCTTAATTAGGGAATATTACATTAGTAATGTTATTTTATTTATGTCGTCTTGGGTCCATTAGTTGTAATTATACCTCCTAGTCTCCTATATATACCAAGGAGACCTTTTCATTTGGAATCATCTTGTATTTGGAAATTTATGTGGTGTATAAGGGGGTTTCCCCCTCGAAGAGGCTTATTATCTGAAATTCGCTCTTTTTCAAGGAGTTGAGTACTTATTCTGAGGTTTTTCTATGCTATATTGATACTTGGTTCCTAACATTATAATTAATAATATTGTTTCTAAGAGATGATATTTATATGAATGAATTTCTTATTATAATGATGAGAATTCTATATATAAAGAACATATGGTGACCATGGTGACCATCCATGAAGAGACGCATCCGTTGGGTAATAAATATATTTATACTTTATATTATATTATACATATAATATAAATATACTTTGTATTTATACTTTATACTTTATTATATATACTTATACTTTATATTAGAAATATATTATTACATTATAATTAATAATATTGTTTAATAATTAGTAATTATATTATAATTATTAATCTATTACAATGTCTTTCTGATGTTTCCCAAACATAAACACTCCCTCTCAGCGAGGGAGACATTCTACATTATTCCAAGATTGCCTCTAAAGATTACTTGTGGGTAGCTCTCAAATAGCTTCAACATGTCACCATTGTTGGGTATGTGTTATATTCTTTGCACGAGTAGTAGTGTCACCTACCTCGGAAAACATGTCACCTGCGTCGGGAAACAATGTCATGTATTTAGGTGGTTTTTCGGCACATGGTCTTTGCCGATGGTTTTCTATTTCCGGTTAAGGAATTAGGGTTTTGGACTAATCCAAGTCATTGGGTTAGGGTTTTGGATGATGTTGGATCCTATATGTATATTGTATTGTAAAAAATGTATCACATATGAATGAATATAGAATATGCCGATTTTCCCTGTTTGGGTTTCCAGGGGAAAAATCTTTGTGTAATGTTTGTATTTTCCATTGTATCTTTTCTGTTCTTTTTTTGAATATTTGTTTGTAGTAGATATTGTACAAGGTTAGAATCTACATTTGCTATCAAAGATTTATTGGCTTTAGGGGAACACCTTTGTGGTCAATGGTTTGGCTCGGGACTATGATAAGCCTTGTTACAGTGGGAGATCTGTGGTATTGAATTTTCAGGTGAAAAGAAATGGCAAGCAATTCGAAGCTGGAGATCAAGAAGTTTAATGGGAAAAGTTTTGAGTTGTGGAAGCTCAAGATGAAAGATTTGTTGGTGTATAGAGATCAGTGGATCGTTGTTTGCCCTTGACCAAGTTTTGGGAGTACTTGGTCATATTTGACCATTTTTGGGACTTTAACAGCCTGTCGAAGATGGAGTTCCAGACAAAGAGGGGATTACAGAATCTCAACCCACTTTTGGGTACCTTTTTGGGTTTTGGGAATATGTAATGGGAAAGGGATGGCGGCCTGTGGGTCTACCCACGCTTAGGCCCATTTTGTATGTATAAATAAAATATAGGCAAATATAAGAAAAAAGGTAATAGAGTAGAGTATTGTATCTATGTGATATAGGCTAAGTGCCAAGAATGGATCTTTGTGATCGAGAGTTTTTCACATTCTATATAGATTTGCAAACATTAGTGCAAGTCCCTGTGTGAAGATATAGAAGGATTTGTGCTAAAATTCAAGAAAGAATGATCTAGAGAGTTATGAAGATCTTTTGTCCTGTGCGAAGTAAGGGTTTCTAAGGATCCGTGCCGTAATCGATTGGCCGATGATAATAAAGAAGAAGAGTTGGTGGACGTAGCCCTAGGGTGGGGGTGAACCACACAAATCCTGTGTTGTTTGTTTTGTGCCTTGTTCTGATGCATTGATGTGATTATTTGATAAGTACTATGAGATGAATAGATAGATATTCTATATATTCCTATGCTTGGTGCTTATGATGTGTATAATGTTATGTCTGATCCACATGTATGTGATAAGTTCTTGACCTTTTAGATCTGAATACTCTGTGGATGATAAGTGATCAAACAATCTAGCTCATGGTGAATGGTGTGAAGCTCTATTGTATCTGTCAAGTGATCATTGATTGTATATTAAAGATCCCACAATGATGAGTGATATATTAAGTAAGGAATAACAGATYTGTGCCCCATCTAAGGTTGTAGACACTTGATTCCTGCAACCACCCCTACCTCTACCTCGGGTGAGACTTCATCTGCTTTGTAGGTGTTGCTGAAAGGGTCGACAATTAGGGTTTTTTTGGTGAGTTGTTGTAGCGTTGAAACCTGGGTCTACCCTTATGCCAACAAATGGTTCCATTTTCAGGACTTGAAATTGTCATTGCTAGGAACTAAGGGAGAAGAATATTTGTGAAATTATTCACCCTGAAACTGTGGAAGCTCTGTGCATGGATCTATGCCCTAGTGTACAGTATTCCACTTGATCTGAAAATATTTGTGCTAAAGAAAGAATGCCAGATCTGAAGAAAAGAAGAAAAATCTGAATTCTTTGTTCTCTAAGAAAAGTAAAGGTGGAAGTTTCTGAAGAAAAGAGGTAAGATATGTAAGCTCAATGCTCTAATAAAGGTAAGAATAGTTAAAAAAATTATGATCTGGAATTTTTGTACTCTATAAAGTAAGATAAGTGGAAATTTTTCTTTCTAGAGCATGGATCTAGGTATGTTTGATAGATTCTATCCTAGATTAAAAACTAGGGCATTAATAGATGAAAGAAAGTTTGATATGAATAAATCTAATAAGCATAATGATAGATATGTTATACCTATGCATAGAAATAATGTTTGGACTAACAAATGAATGTAGGATCCTAGAAAGATTTTTTTTGCAGGCTAGCTACCATGATCCTAGTGTGCAGTACATAAGAAGTTGGGGAACATTTAAATTAAAGAGAGGGTTAACCCTCTATTACAATTTCAAAAGAATGGTACATATTGCTAAGGAATTCCCTGGTGGAATATATAGTTTCATGTGTTGCAAAGATTTGGACCATGAAGTGTTGGATTTCCCTAGAATGATTGCTAAGCTTGAAAGAATGAATATGAATGAAGAAAAACCTAAGGAAGATCCAAAAATAGTAGAACCCTAGAAGGAATCATAGAAGGTATTGCTACAGATGAAAGACACCTTGAATGATCACTGACATATTAGATTATCATAGGTCTTTAAAGAAAAAGAATGCATCAAGGCAAGAATAGGAGACTTCGACATTGACTGTGTTTTGGATGAAGAAACACAAATGAATATTATGACAGAGAGAAATTAGGAAATTATAGGGAGGCCTGCTATGATTCCTTCGTTAAGAGGAATAGTGTTATTCAGAGGGAAAATGGTAAACCTATGTGGGAGGCTCACTCAGATATCTATGAATGTTAATGGAACTTCGACAGAAGAAGATTTTAAGATTATCAAATTTATTGAGGACATCACACCGTTTACTATGTTACTTGGAAAACCTTGGATTGAAATAGATTAAGACATAAAGAAGGAAGAAGAAGAGGTTTTAGAGCAACAAAGACAAGAGTTAAAATATTTCATGACTAGAAGGATCACGTAGTTGATTGAAGAATAGGAGAACAAATCGAATCTATTTGACACTAGAAGCCCAGATGTCAAAGCTGCAAGAGCATTAGAGGAATCACATAATATTGAAGTATCTATCTCGGATATAGAAGAGGTATTACCCCTGAGCCTAGGAGAGAACCTCAATAGCGCAAAATACCTATGTCCAAGGAAAATAAGAATCAGAATGGGAAAAAAACCACTGAGACGAAGCTCACTGGAAAGCAGGCTAGAAAACTGAGTAAGAAGAGGGATAAGATTGAAAATCTACATCATGTTCTAGAGGGTACCTCGTGGAAAGAAACTTTTCAAAACTAGAGCTTCACCGAGATATAAGAACAACGACATGGGTCACTTCACCATGGAGAATAAATATAGTCATTAGAGGCCGATATACCCGTTCAGGTGTCGCTCCTAACTAATCAAAAAGAAATGATGGCTCACCACCAGACCATTGGACTGCACCATAATGGACATAACATGAATTAATGAGGTTCATACCCATTGAAAATAAAACCATTTCCAAGATCGCCTATATATCGCGTCACGCCATGCCTGAAGAACACTTTTTCTAACTGAGAATTTGAAGCCCACAGACTAGAAAGTGTATACAGTGATCATCGCATCCTTGTTGTTCATTCCTGTGTAGTGTATAAGATCATTGTGACCTCGATCATTTAACCCAATCACATATATCTGATGAGCTCATTGTAGTCAAAGAATTCGTAATAGAAGCTTTGCTTGATTTAATGACTGAGAGAGTCATGTCGAAAAGAGGAGTATCCACAGGTGTTCAAGCATCATCGATGAGAGGAATGGAAGACTCTTCATCCACTGTTCGAGACGGACCATCCTAACAGGCCGATGAGAAGCGTACTAAACACAGAGACGATATCGTGGATTCCACACTGATTTTGAGCATTCTACCCGCCTACCTACCCCCTCTAAGCGGTGCCATCAATCGGGATAGTGTGCCCAGAAATTTTGACTATGCTTTGGTCACGATGTACCTCCCGAAAGGGATATGCATAGTTCGAGCCAACTAGGATAAGCTTGCAACATTGAAGTTCAATGACTTCAACCTTGGTGATAGGAAGTCTTACAACATGCTCACCCCACACAAGTATCTAACCAGAACTAAAGGCAAGAATTCAAATATTATCCCACAGTCATGGACCTAGAACCTCGCACAGTCCACACTGCTCAATGTGATGAATATCCTGCACTTCAGCAGGCATCATGAGGTGAATGCATGTGTAAATTTATTGTTTTCCTGCTACCACAGAGGATACTTATGGATGAACCACCGCATCACTGTGGATCTGACCTTGATCAATCAGATCATAGGGTTGAGCATGCATGGCCCTGACCCATAGGACTTTTACCCTAGAAAGACCTCAGACCAAGCATTAGTGAAGAGAATCAAAGAAAATTATGGTGATGTCGAGAAGGGCATGTGAGGTTATAAGGTAGCCTCTATGTAGAGTGATGCAATGCACCTTGCCTGTCAACTAATCATGGGCAAGCTAGTTTGCAAGAACAGACCAACCCAAGTGACTGGATTCGTAGTTGACCTAGAAGGAAAGTGCATGGAGGGACTATAGATAAATTGGGAAAAGTACTTGGTAAACCAGTTGGAACTAGACTGCAGGGAAGCACAACACCAAGGGTATGAGTTCCACTTCAACTGGATTCTCATATTGATCTCTTTCATCACATGGGAGATGTCGGAAGGTGTGACCTTCCTAGACATAGATCCCTTTGAGCCTTTGGCTACGAATTTCAACACCTTGTAGTACTCTAATGATATGAACAAGCAATGGTAATCCAATGTCGTCTTCCATACTTACTACAACCAGTTGAAGCAAGCCATCCAATATAAGCCTCGGATGACCCTGAATACCCTCCACAGGTTTCAACCCCTAATGAAGTTCAGCGTGGACCACCACTTCATTTATATAACAACATGTGCTGATGAGCACAAGCAATAGTTGCATTCATATTACAAGTTGACAAAGTAAGACATCGAAGAGATCACCAAGGACTGGTCGACAGACCTTCTCATTCCAGTGAGCCCCACGAAACTGTCCGATATTGATAGCCCAGAAACTGTGTTGGATACACCAGGACCAAGCAAGGCGAAGAAGCTTGAAGAGGTTCACGATATAGACAGTGCATTTGTAAGGACTGCCTCTATCACACCAGATGAAGGGGATGATGGTGAAGAGATAGTGTTATAAGCCTAATTTTCACTAGACATACTTCCTTGACATCAGGCCATCTCATATGCCTTCTTTTCTAAGCAAGTACTGAACAACTCTTCTTAAAAACACCCTTTTTAAAGGCCCGTGCACCCTGCTCCACTATAGTCTGCGTGTACATGCTAGCTGGCCCATTACAACCCGTGTGTACCTACAAAAGCATGAAAAATGGAAAGTTGTTGACGAAACACACAATTTTGGGTAAATTAACTAAACCTTTTGACCATGCATGGCCAGACACTTGACTAAATACCTAGCTCCTTCTAGCCTATAAAAGAAGGGTTAGGGGCCCCATTTGAAAGAACGAAAATGATAGTAAAGAAACTTTACCCGAATTGTATTCCCCTTTACCCAAGATTTTGCAACCATTTTGTGATTTCAATGAAGAAGAGAAGCAAGTGTGTTAGCAGTTGGTGCATAGTAAAAGAGGAGCCCAGGACCAGATTCGTGGAGAAGTGGTTGTCTTCATCATTGTAAGTTGCTTTAGTGAAGTTAATAATAAAGAAGTACTTTTCCCATCCCACCATATGAGGCTTTCATTGTTTATTGCGTACATGTTGATTAAATCTATAACCCATTAATTTGTAGATCAAATGCATGTTGAGTTATTTATTTGTCTTTTGTGAATGCAGGTCAGCCTTGGGAGGAGAGTTGCAGTCAAAGAGCAACCAAGCGTGAAAAGGGATCGATACCAAATTCTGAAAATAAGGTATGTTCACTTGATCTTTTTCACTATGTATTTTCTTAAGAATAATGGGGATTAGATCTGGGATGATGGTAAAAAGTAGGAATCTTTAGGTCTTTTTTGCATGCATGATAAAACCCTAAGTGCTTGTTCGTAGGGGCATTTCCCACTCACAACAGAATTGGCGACCATACTAGGGATCWCTCAGGTTTTCTGGGGATACTTTTTGGTAGTTTTAAATTGGTTTCATCACCTTTCTTCTGAGTTTCTGCAAGAGTCTGAGCTAGTAGGRATTCTGGTCTTCCATACCAGTATTCCCTACTTTCTTTTCTTGGCTGCATTTTCATTTCGGGAAGTCACAGAGGTACACGTAGCCTGCATAAGGCCTACATGTGTGTACATGCACCCAACCTTCACACAGCCCACATGGACATGATATCTAATGAAGTGACAGTAGTGTGGCTAAGTTCATAATTTTTTTATTAAAGAGGCAATCATCCTCTTCCCTGTCAGAAGTGATCCTTCTCATGGGGTTTTTGAAACTCATTATGGTCCCTATTTTTGCAGTTTGTAGCTTACGTACCACCTCAAATTGGTTTTGTTCTATGAAATTTTCCTTGAATTGTTTTTCTTTTCTGACAAAGTAAGTTTTTGAGTCTTCAAGAGATTCTGGTTCTCAATACCAGTAGTCTCTTCCAGTGTTTGATTTCTTATCTTTTCATTTTTGAAGAGTAGTAGAGGTACACACGGCCTGTATAAGGTATGCATGTGTGTACGCGCACCTTGACCTTTTACATCTCGCGTGCACACGCTAGCTGTTGAACTGTCAGATGCATGCTTGTTGGGAATTTTTTTGTTTAAGGAGAGTCAGTCATCCTTTTCATTGTCAAAAGTTATACCTCTCAATATTCTTATTCTATGTCATAGCAATCGACAACTTAGGTCTGATTACAACAATAGCTTTCTTTTTCATTAAAAATCTTTCCTTAAGATTTCTTCTTTCATAGGGTTTTTAGACAAGTGTGAGAGTCTACTTTCATAATCTTGTTTTTTATTGTCAGTAAATCCTTGTGATCTTCCCTTAGGCTAGAATTTTTCTTGGTATTTACTTGTCGTCATTTTTCCTTTTTTCTTTGCGAGCATTAAATAAAAAAAAAAAAAAAAATTATTTCTTTATTAAGTAGTTGTTGGTTTGCATTAGTAACTGGGAAAAGTTTTGTTTTCGTAAGTTCTTGGCTGTTTACTTAGGACAATAAGTAGCTCGTAGTCGAGAGAAATCCTATTTTGAGTCCACTTTTCAAAGATCTTAGAAAAAAAAATTTGTTTGAAAAGTTGATTGAAAATTTTGTCAAGAAGAAGTCATTTTGTTTCCATCTTTCTGTTTATCTTTTATTTTGTCTCTCAAAACATCACTAGTTTCACTTTTATAACCTTTGACTTAAGACAATCCATAAATTTTTTAAGTTGATTAAAATCAACTAGACTTTATGTTTGTAGGGTCCATCAACTAGTCTAGGCTAGAGCCTTGATTTAGGTTGGAGAGGAAACTCTGCATGGCTGCAAAACATACATAAGAGTCTTTGCTAGAGAGTGTTAAAAGTACCATATCGTGAACGTTATCTAGGACCCCCCTCTAACACAGGGGATAAAAATGAGGTCACGTACGAAAAGGTAGAGGAGATAACCCCTCCAAAGCCAGACCAAGCGTAGTGGGGAACGCATATAGAGGGCTTGTTTTGGGATTTCGTCGATTGCATTTGCCACAGAGCTTCGTGGGTCTCGAATCCGTTTGAGGTCCTCTGTTGTCTTTCAGACCAATTGATTTTGATACCCTTGAAAGGTTTCGGGCTTGATATCTTGGTCATTGCAGTCCACTCGACTATCGACTGTACTCGCCTGGTGACTGTTCACACGCTGGAAACTTAGTTTCCATTATTTTAGGGACTTACACAGGTGACTGCGGGGGTAGACCATGATACCTAGGATAGACATCAGGCCACACTTTGCAGAGTATACCTAGAGGGTTCTTCTGTGTTCGAGTTTCACTTGCATCGGTAAGTTTCTCTAGTGATGGTTGTTGTAACTGTTCTTCCAAATAGTTTAGTCATTGCTTGTTTTATCTCGTAGGGAATTTTTCTAGTGTGTGTTGTTTTTGAATGAATAGAAAGCCCTAATGTTTCTTTGATCTTCTCACACAGTGGAGGATCATGAGCTCTGCCGGTCATGAAGGATTCTTGGCCTGCCACTGGTTACACTAGAGCCACCCCTGCCACCGCTAAGGTGGAAGATAGACCAACAAGGGTCTTTTGAAGCAACTGGGTCAGAGGAAATTGTGCCCGATCAACATACGAAGGAACCAACCATTTAGGACCTTGAAGTAGAAGCCCTTGGTCCATATGAAACTCCAATCACTGATTGGTCAGTTCCCATCATCGTACGATTTATCCTTATGAGTGACAGACAGTGTCGCATGCAACAATGGAAGAAAATGCTACCACTTCTTTTGGGAATTCTCCTATTCCCACTACGACTGTCACCACAATGGGTGTTCCCCCTCCTAAACCACTGTCATCAGTCTGATCCACCATGGTATTGAGTGCCTCTACCTTGAGTAGTGGTCCAATCTTGTCTTTGGCGATGGCCACTGCTCCTTTCACGCAGAGTGCGATAGGCCCTTCGTTCTCATATGGGATGCCTAGCTCAGGTACAAGTCCTGTACTTTCCTACTCCACTTTATTGACTTTAGGTATGGGGGAAGGGAGCTCTAGCACTCCTCTATAAGGACCCATGGGGGGGACTTCAGCTCCCTTTAACACTTTCCCTTACGAAGGAGGTCATATACCTCCTTCGTCCCCTTCGCTCAGTGGTGCCCACCAGCAATCCGTCGGGTCGAACACACACCACATTTCATTTGGAGTAGGGAGTCAAGGATCACCTTCTCATAATATACCAGTAGGTTTGACACCATTTTCTTTGTTCGGTGTGTTTGGTAAGAACACTTTCTCATCAACTACTTTCCCAACTGGGGGAAACCCCGGTTATGGACAACCTAATCCTATGCAGGGTACTATTCCTGCATAGGGGGCACACCCAGGAATTTCTTCCACATCAGGACCTTGGAATTCTTGGTAGGAATTAGTTCCCTCGTCATGAATGCCGATTAGGGGCAACTCATTTCAAAACCAATGGAACCCCGGGCAAGGTGCAATACCTATGCCCATGGGATTGGTATGGGGCAACCCTTCCCAAATTCCTCTGAATGTAATGCATGCCCAACCATCTACATCCTTTTTTGGGAATCATCCGATGATGTCTCCTCAAACGCAAAATCCGTACATTGGTCATGGCCATGGTTTTTACTAGAACCCAGGCCAACAACCCAACCTTTATTGGAAACCTAGTGCCAGTCAAACTCCAGGCCCCCTTTTCCATGGTTATCACCAATAACCCAAACTACCTTTCCTAGCAACCTTTCATTTTATAGACTTAGAAAGGTTGTTGAACGACCCTATCTGTCACGATCCGTGTTGGCCCCCTATGCTGACAAAGTTGCCTTCGAACATACCAAATTTCTAAGCCAAGCCTAACGAAGATCCAGAAGATCATGTGACTAATTTTCACCTTTGGTGTTCATCTAATTCGTTGAAAGATGACTCCATACAATTGCAATTGTTTCAACATACTCTCATTGGGAGTGTTGTGAAATGGTACATTGAGCTTGACCACTCAATATACTCTTCCTTCGGTGAATTAGCAATGGATTTCCTAAACCATTTCCAATTACCTATGAGATACGACGTTGGTACAAAATTGTTGGCCAATTTTGAACAAACAAAAGCAGACCATATCTCTGATCACATCCGAGAATGGAGACACTATAAGAGTTTGATTAAGGTGCCAGTCCCACCAACATTCCTTCTTGAGTGGTTCATTAAGTCTTTGGTCTCACAGTTATCCAAAGACGTCACAACGTCCAGAGTGTTTCCCAAGGAAGATGCAATCATGAGATCTCAACAGCTTGAGCTAATCTATTCTCAGTCTCGTCTACTATAAGAGATCTTGCCAAATGTGCCACGATCAATACTTGATAAAACTAGACAGAGAGTTGGACCACATGTCGATGGTATTGTTGGTTCAGTACAAACAAAGCTTGTTGAACAACTGACGAAACAATTTCATCAATTGTCTATCCAGCATACAATGGCCAGTAAGACTATTGTTTTTGCTACTCCCCCTACCCAAACATCGGATGTACACAGTGTGCAATTGACAAATCTGAAGGCTACCCAACAACCTAGTGGAAAGAAGAAACAACATAAGAAGGGTAAGGGGGATAAGAAACCCACTAATAATGTTGCCGGGGGAAACACCGAGAAAAGGAAGTCACAATATCCATGTAATCTATGCATGGAAGACCACCCAACTCACGAATGCCCTCGGCTTGCAGAGGCCCAAAAGTTATTATCACAGCAACAACCTGTTGTTTTAACAAACCCATTTCAACATGGCCAAAATCTAACTCAAGCCTCTATAAGCGTGAAAGGGGGAAGCCAAGGACCCCCTCTATCTTCAAACAATCCTGCATCCGCGAATGTGTATATGATGAAAGATGATGCCTATATATCGACTAGAGCACATGATTACAACAAGCCAAGCACCTCTGATAAGGGTAAATAAGTTGATACCCCATCTCTTCCTCTTCAGATCAAGAAGACGCAGGGAGAAACCATGACACGCATCCCAAAAGGTGTGTTTAAGAAATCTTCTCACAACCCGAATGCAAGGGCCACCCATAACTACTCTATGGTGGAGGATTTGTCTCAAACCCCTTTGGAATGTCTTCTTTGGAAGTCCTCCAAAGCTGCCCTTCCCAGAGAAAGGCTCTATTAGCCACTTTAGGATCCGTTGAGACTTGTAATATGGGTACGATCATGCTTGATACAACTGACTTGAAACCTCGTCTCCCTTACCACGCAGTGTTCTACATAGTAGTGGCTTACACCAAGAAAAAATTTACTTGGAACATTTTCCGCATGGTGGTTGACGAGGGAACCTCATAATGTGTAATGTCTTTGGCATGTTGGAACGCCATTGGCCAACCCGTTTTGTCTCCGTCACCTACTCTTCTTACCGCTTTCGATGGTTGTTCGTTCCAACCACATGGAATTATCCCCTCTTTTCCATTGCAGTTAGGAGGGAAAACCATGTGTGTCGAGGTTGAAGTGGTCAATGCATATCTCAACTACAATCTCTTGTTAGGGAGGAGTTGGACCTATGCTATGCAATCCGTAGTCGCTACAGTTTTCTGGGTCTTTTTGTTCCCACACAAGGGCTAGATTGTGATTGTTGATCAGTTGTCTTTCTCCCATCCTGACCCTTCATTGGGGGCATCTATGGTCCCAATGATTGATAGCCCTCAACCTGGCATCATCAACATAGGGGTTGTTTTGTGCCCACCTTTGATGGGTACTTTCGATTACCCACCTCCTCAAGGTGATATTAAGTTCATATCTAACCACCATAAGGTTGCGATTTTCCAAGTTTTGTCGTTTCGCACAACTTAATTTAATGATCTATGGATTCTTCCTTCCCCATTGGCCACGATGGAAGGGACAGGGAACCATGGTATTTCCATGCCCTTGTCCATGAAAGAAGTGGCGTACTCTTTAGTCCAACAAGATTCCACCGACCCCGATCCAAATCCCGCACAAGAGTTAGATCCAATTCTAGAGCCTATTTGGGCTCAAGGTTCCCTTGCTAATAAAGATTCTTTAGACTTAGTCTTTCCCTCAAATGAAGCAATCAATGAAGCAATGACTAGTCTGGACAAACCCTGGGATGATCTCCATCACAGATATTACTTCCTCCCAGAGTTAAACAGAATTGAAGCAGGGGAATTCACCTCGACTATGACTAGAGATAGGTCTTTTCCTATCAATCCTTTGGCTACACATGTTGTTTATGTCGAGGGTAATATGGAAACCATCATCAAAACTATACCTATAAACATCTCTAGAGCCCCTGGTGTTGTGGAGAATGTTTTCATCGGAGCTAACTATTCCCCCGAAGAGATTCAAATCTACATGGATTTATTTAAGGAATTATGCGACGTTTTTTCTTGGTATTATGAGGAAATGCTAGGCATCGATCCAAAAATTGTTGAACACGAAATAACTACTTATCCTGACGCTAAGACGGTTTGGCAGAAGTTTCGTCCAGTTAATCCTAAGAAAGCAGCAGCTATTAAGGTTGAAGTAGAGAAACTGCTCAAGGCAGGTTTTATCTACCTCGTCCATTTGACCCAATGGGTGTCAAACCCCGTGCCGGTTAACAAAAAACATGGTATGATTCATGTATGCATGGACTTTTGTGATTTGAAAAAATCTTGTCCAAAAGATAATTTCCCCACACCATTTATTGACCATATAGTCGATGAATGCGCGGGTTGTGAGGCATTTTCTTTCATGGATGGTTTTTCAGGATATAATTAGATACAAATCAAAACCGAAGACCAACACAAAATAACATTCATTTGTCCATGGGGTACATTTGCGTATCGTAAGATGCCTTTTGGTCTGAAAAACACTAGAGATACCTTTCAGCGGGCCATGTCTTTTTCTTTCCATGATCTCAAACATATCGTCGAAGCCTACTTATATTATTTAGCATCACAATCTCGTAAGAGAACTGATCATCCCATACACCTTCGACTTATCTTTGAGTGATGTCGCTACTTCTGGATTCACTTGAATCCCAACAAATGTAGTTTTTGCATGACGTTAGGTTGTCTGCTAGGTTTCATAGTTTCAACAATAGGGATCATGGTCATTCCTCTCAAGGTTGAGGCAATAATTCAGTTTCCTCCCCCACGTACAATTCTTCAACTTCAGAGTCTACAGAGAAAAGAGAACTTTTTGCGGCATTTCATCGCAAACTATGTCGAGATCAAAAAGGGATTTATGTGCTTACTGAAGAAAGATGTTCCTTTTCATTGGGATGATGCCACTCAATGCTCCTTCGAAGCATTGAAACATGCCCTCACAACTTCCCCTCTACTTCGACCACCCAATTATAACAAATATTTCTTATTATAATTGTCTACAACAGAGTCAACCATCGGCATGGTCTTAGTTCAAGAGGATGATTTGCTCTCAGAATATGTGATTTATTACCTAAGTCGAGGCCTGGTGGGACTGGAACTCAATTATTCTCATATTGAAAAACTTGTGTTGGCAGCATTCCATGATGTCCAATGGTTCCATCATTATGTTTTATTTCACAAGACCATTGTCATTTCCATTGTGAATCTGTTTCAATACGTGTTGACATGACGGGTAATCGGTGGAAAGATCAACAGATGGATAGTTGTCCTCTAGGAATTTGAATTAGATTTCATTTCGGTGAAGTCCAAAAAGTCACTGGTCTTTTGTAACGACCCTTGATTATAAATTATAATTAATTTAATAAGGTAATCCTAAAGGATTAGCTAAATTATAATTATTTATTAAAATAACCTTAACTAATTATTTATTATTAATTAGTTACTCTTGATTATGATTAATTTAAGTAT